>CANXYC010191317.1:0-13155 GCA_948193065.1 Aleurites moluccanus
GAATTAATTAGAGAAGATTACTTAGGATTAATCTATTAATTTTGGGCTTTTAAAATAGTGAGATTAACTGGCCATTGATTTTTCTAATTAATGATTTTATGTGAAGTAGTGAGAGTGGAAGCATAAAATTGGTTCGTGAAATTAATAGACCTAGGGAACATGTTGCTTAGAGATAAGGACACTCCTTTGTGATCCTTGTAAGGGTTTTCCAAAGAACTTAATTAGTTTATGTTAATGTCTTAAGATCACGAGAGTAGACTTAAGTTTAGCATAAATATTTATAATTCGCCTTGAGAGAGGGTTTAACATAATTTTGGGAAACCTGATCATTAATCCTAAATAATTGAATCTAATTAAGGATAACGTCAAGATTGGATAATTGCCTATTGATGAAATCTTAACCCTGGTTTTTACAAATCGCAGTTTCTTTTTCAAGTTTATTATCTTACTTTTATTTTAACTTGTTTCTTAAAAATTCACCCAACCTTATTATTTCTCCAAATAATAACAATAATTAGGAGTGATTCATTGATATTCCCTTCCTCGTGGTAACGATACTTACTCATTATTATTACTTGCCACGCGACCTGTATACTTGCAGTACCGCAAAGTCGCAACAACATGAAGTCAATGAAGAGAACAAACACTATCATAAGAACTCTAGCATCACAGAGATTAGTTTCTCTGATGAGGATTTGCTGTTGGGATCAAAGTTGCTTAATCGTCCACTCTTTGTTAAATGTTATGTTCGTGAAAAGAAAATCAATTGAATATTGGTGGATGATGGCTCAACTGTCAATGTACTTCCATTAAAAACCTTGAAGGAATTGGGTATACTTGGAGATGAGCTGATGCAAAGTAAATTAATGATTCAAGGTTTTAATCAAGGAGTCCAAAAAGATATTGGTAAAATTAGACTTGTCTTGCTTATGGATGATATGGAATCAAATGCATTGTTTCATGTTATTGATTCCAAGACAAATTATATTATTCTTTTAAGATGGCCGCAAATCCATGAAAATGGTGTTGTCTCTTTTACTTTATGCCAATGGTTCAAATATTATTGAGATGGGTAAATAAAAAGAGTTGAAGCTGATTCCAATCCTTTCAGTATAGTTGAGTCCCATTTTGTGGATGATAAGTTTTATGTCGAATCAACTACAGTGGAAAAGGACCCATGTTTTAATGATAACAAGAGCATGTTAAAGCAAAAAGAGACACAATCCTTTTAGGGATGCATGTCAAGGAAAATCTATGAAAGAAGAGGAATGAAGGGCTAAGGTGAATATTGTTATAAGTAATACTTCACCATCCATATCTATGCTTCATCTCACCTCTGCATCAAAAGGCATGAAGAATAAGTTTGTAATAGTAAATAGTGAAGAGGAAACTATCAAGGGCTTACAAGATTTACATCTTCCAATTACGAGTTTGGAATTCTGAAAAGTTTCTAAATTGCCATTAAAGGGATCTGTAAGACCTGAACAAGGACCCCATGATGGAGCATGATGACTTACCAATTAGGAGAGCAAATGGCTTTGACCTTAATACCTATAGGTTGTTATCTAATGCTAGGTTATGATAAGAAAATATTGTCAAGTTAGTGAAAAAATTTACAAGTGGAAAGGAAGGATCAAGTCCAATAAGAGGGATAAGGGTTTGGAGGGAGGAAGGTCAATCTACTTGCATATCGAAAGTAGGACTTGGTTATGAATGACCTATCCCTCTTGCCAGAAAATTCATAGAGAATTTGCATAACACATAATTGTAGAGGAAATTGAGGAAGACCAGGACAATAAATCAGTTGTGCCCAAACTCTCAGTTTTTGATCGATTAGAAAGACCCTTCAACCCAATTTCAGTATTTGACAAAATTGGAGTTGCAAAGTCTGAGTTGACAACCAAAGCAAGAACTTATGTTCACACAAGGCTGGGAACTTAAGCTTCAAGAAAATACAAAGGCAAGATGATGAGATAATCCCTCTTTATAGATGGCTTTAAAGAGATTTGTAGTAAGTTCCCTTCACGTATGAGGCGGTGTACTAAGTGGGTAGCTACTATTGGTCAAGTGTTGAAATCCAAACAATAAATAGTAGTAATTACAGGGCAATCTACACAAGAAGTAATGAAAGATGCTGAAGATGCAACTTGTAATCATGTCACTATTGAGGAATTTGATGAGAATGATTCACTTGTTGATGAAACTGTAGAAGAAGCTCTTTTTGCTTTTGAAGAAGAGAACAAAGCTATAATTGATGAGCTTAAAGAAATCAACTTAGGAACTCCAAAAATTCCTTGTCTAGTATTTGTAAATACAAATTTGCTCGTGGAAGAAGAGAATGCACTCATCAATCTTCTTTTTGAATTTTGAGATGTTTTTGCATGGACATATGATGAAATGCATGGACTTGATCCGAAGGTGGCTGTTCATCATCTTGCCATTAAAAAGGGAGTGAGACTGGTAAAGAAAGCTTAATGACGATTCCATCTCGAGATGATCCTGCAAATTGAGAATGATGTCAATAAGTTAATCAAAGCAAGTTTTATTCAAGAAGTCAAGTATCCAACTTGGATTTTGAACATTGTACCTGTGAGAAAGAAAAATGTTCAAATTCTAGTTTGTGTGGATTTTAGAGATCTTAACAATGCATGTCCAAAGAATGATTTCCCACTTCCAATTTCTGAAATCATGATAGATGCAACAACTGGTCATAAAAGGCAATCATTCTTGGATGGTGCAAATGGCTATAACCAAATTCAAGTGAAACCAGGGGATCAAGAGTTAATAGCATTTCGTACTCCAAAAGGTATATTTTGTACAAAGTTATGCCATTTGGTCTAAAGAATGCAGGTGCCACTTATCAATGGGCAATGTAAAAAATATTTGAGGACATATTGCGTAAAAATGTGGAATGCTACATTGATGACTTTGTGGCAAAGTTCAAGAGAAAGGAAGACCATCTGTAGGATTTGAGGTAAGTGTTTGAAAGATTGCGATAGTATCAACTTAAAATGAATCCCTTGAAGTGTGCTTTTGGAGTATCTGCTGGGAAGTTCTTTAGATTCATTATTCGACATAAGGGAATTGAAGTTGATCAATCTAAGATTGAGGTGATCATGAAAATGCCAGAGCCCCGAAACATCCACGAGCTTAAAAGCTTACAAGAAAAGTTATCATACATTTGTTGATTTATATCCAACTAGTCGACGTCAACCATTCAGTAGACTGATAAAGAAGGATACTTCATTTGAATGGGATGAAACATGTAGTAATGCTTTCAAAAGCATAAAGAAATACTTGTTGAGTCCTTCAGTCCTGCAAGCATTAGTTCCTGGATGCCCTCTCATTCTTTACAGATCTGCTTAAGATTTCTCTTTAGGAGTATTGCTAGCTCAGAAGAATGATAAAGGAAAAAAGAATGCTCTTTACTACCTTAGTAGAACCTTGAATGTAGTTGAGGTAAACTATTCTCCAATTGAAAAGATGTGTTTGGCATTAATGTTTGCTGTAAAGAAGTCGAGACATTATCTGCAAGCTTACCCTGTTTGTATAATCTCAAAGATTGATCATATCAAATACATTATATTAAGGCCTTTCCTATCTGGTAGGTTGGCAAAGTGGGTTTTTATGCTTCAAGAATTTGATATCAGCTATATTTCACAATAGGCCGTGAAAGGACAAGTACTCGCAGACTTCCTTACAGATCCTTCAGTCCTAAATGATTGGGAATTTTTAGAAGATCTTTTTGATAAAGATGTATTCTTCATTGAAAGCCTATAACCTTGGAAGATTTTTATTTGATAGAGCTGCTTGTCATGATGGAGCATGTGTTGGGGTAGTTTTTGTCTCTCTTGAAGGTGAAGTGTTGCCTTATACATTTAACTTGACTCAAGTATGCTCGAACAACCTAGCTGAATATCAACCTTTGATTTTAGGACTTGAGATGGCAGTAGAGATGAACATGACTCACATTCAAGTTTTTGGAGATTTAATGTTGATAATCTATCAACTTCTTTCATTTTATGATGTAAGGAAGCTTGAGTTGTTCCCTTACTTTAAATATGCTACAAGGTTGATATAATGATTTGATTCCATTTCTTTGGAGTATATACCACAGAAGGAAAATAAGCAGGCTGATGCACTAGCTAACCTTGCATCCACTATATCTCTTCCAGATGCAAAAATGAAGGTGCCTATGTGCAAAAGATGGGTGGTACCACCATTTATAGAAGATGAAGTAGGCGAATAACTTGTGAATTTTATTTCTGTCTATAAAATTGAAGAAGAAGACTGGCATCAATTTTTAGTAAATTACTTGGAACATTGGAAGTTACCTAATGATCCACATCACAAGACATAAATAAAACACTGAGCATCACGTTTTATCTATTACAAGGATACCCTCTATCGTTGCTCATTTGATGGAGTCTTGTTGCATTGCTTAGGGGAAATGAAGCTAAAAGGTATAGGAGAAAGCACATTCTGGAGTATATAGAGCACATCAATCAGGCTCTAAGCTACTTTTCAAATCAAAAGGATGGGATATTATTGGCCTACTATGGTGAAAGATTGCATAGATTATGACAAGAAATGTGCAGAATACCAATTTCATGGTAATCTTATTCACCAACCACCCAAACTGCTTCATCCGACAATTGCTTCCTAACCTTTTGATGGATGGGGTTTAGATGTAGTCAGACCTTTGCCTAAAAGTTATGGAGGGCATCTTAACATTTTAGCTGCTGTATATTACTTTTCCAAGTGGGCTAAAGCAATACCTTGCAAAGAAGTAAAAAAGGAAACTGTAGTAAACTTCATCCGAACTAACATCCAAACTAACATTATTTATCGTTATGGTATACCTCGTTACATTGTAACGGATAATGGAAAGGAGTTTTATAACAAGGTGATGGACAAACTTTTCTTGGAATTCAAGTTCAAACAGTATAACTCTTCAATGTATCATGTGCCAGCCAATGGACTGGCAGAAGCCTTTAACAAGAAATTATGCAATTTGCTTACGAAGATTGTCAGTTGCTCATAGAAAGCTTGGCATGAAAGGATGGGGGAAGCATTGTGGGCTTACCATACTACCTATCGAACTCCAACTCAAGCCACTCCATATTCACTTGTGTATGGTGTAGAAGCTGTTCTCCCACCTGAGTGTGAAATTCCATCTCTTAGGATTGAAATTCAAGAAGGTATTTCTAATGAAGAGAATGTTCGCTTGCATCTTGAAGAGTTAGAAGCATTAGATGAAAAAAGGCTCGAAACACAACAACGTCTGGAATGTTAACAAGCTAGACTCTTTAAAGCTTTCAACAAGAAGGTGCGATTGCAATCTTTTCAAATTGGAGACATGGTTCTTACAGTAAGAAGATCAATAATCATGTCACATTGCATGGGCAATAAGTTCTTTTCAAATTGGGATGCCCTTTATGTTGTCTAAGAAGTATACTCAAATGGTGTATATAAAATTGTTGATCAAGATGGATTACGGATTGGACCTATCAATGGAAGATTCTTGAAGAGATATTATGCTTGAAGTTCCACAATGCTCTTGGCCCGTATGAGTTAAAATTGTGAATGACACAAAAAAAAAAAAGAGAAAAAAAAACCTTTGTAGTGAACTATGCTTTGGCTAAATCCTTCTTAGAAAGGTACATAGACAGATTGGTATTTTGTCAAGTTCAGTCACATAAAAAAAAAATCCTAAATTACGTGATGACTTGATCATTGTTAGGGAGGTACGTAGGTTGCTTGTTATTTTTCCAAGTTCAGTCACATAAAAAAAATAAATTCTTACAGCACATGTTAAATAATTAATGCTTTCAAAAAATAAAAATAACACAATGAGATAAAACGAAACTCAAGTTTTATTGATTTGAAGTTATGTTCAAGGAGCTACATAAAAGACAATAGTAAAGAAAAAAAAAGTAAATGTTCATAAGTCTAGAGGAAAGCTAAACAAGAAATAAGCTTATGATTGCCACTTGAAATGCTTCAACTCTTTATGGGCATTCTATAAAGTTTTCTTCAATACTTGAAAGGAATAATCATATGATTCACTACGGATAGGGGCCTTTTCCATGGTGGAAATCTCCTCTCGAACTCTTGCAAGGTTACTTATTCCCTCTAGCAAGACCTTCTATTTTCTACTAAAGATGATTCAAGTTCCATCTTTTTGGAATTTAGATTATCCAATACTTATTTGGCTTTAACCAAGTCATCTTCCACTTTAGTTAGCTCAACTTGCAAAGAGGAATGGCGTGTATTAGCTTTATGCTCAAATGAAGAAAACTCAGCCAACTACTTATGAAGCTTGTCAAGCTCTTCAAACTTTAATGCCATACTCAAGGTAGAGGAGAAATAAGATTTCAACTCATTAAATTTATTAAGTTTCTTAACAAACACATCAAATAATTCCCTTGGATTGGAAGTGTTGATGCCTTCAATCTTCTCTAAATTATCCAATGCTCTGTGAAGTTTTGGAGCCAAGAAAGGAACTAAAAATTTAGAGGTGCAAGAAATTTTAGTTTGAATCACAAAACATGGAAACTCCTGAAGGTGCACAATATGTGGTTTCTTTCTCAATTCTTAAAGTTGTGTCCTTCAAAGATTTCAAAACATTCCCCTTTGATAGAGCAATATTAAATTTAGGAGTGTTATCTTTAAAATATTTCCTAGTGCTAGGCTTTATAGAATCCACAAATTGAAGATCTACCCCTTTGACAACTGCTAAATAAAAAGTATTGGCGCTAGTAGCTGAGCCAACGCTAAGTTCAATAATGTCTTCTTCCTTATGAAGCTAAAAAAAAGGGAAAAAAAGAAGAAGCCGAAGAAAGAAGGAAAATATAAGGTTAGAAAAGAGTGAAAAAAAAGAAGAGAGAAAAAAAAGTACATTTACCATTTTGCCAACATAAGAGGGAGATACGTAGGCACTTGAAATATCAAGGAAAAAATTAGAATCAGTCGGAATGAATAATTTCTTCCTCTTTGAAGACCTTTTTCAATGATGATCATAATTCACCTCTTCATCTTTACTAGAGCCTACAAGAACAATTATAGGAAAAATTTTCCTTTTAAATCTCATTATCTACTTCATTTTGTGTATCAACATTGGGGGGTAATGGTATGTAGTTGAGCATAATTAGCTACAACTTTTAAATGAATATTCGGTGAAGGTGATTATGATGAACTTTCCTCTAATAATGGAAAATTTTCATGGACAAGTTTTCGCTTTGTGGAATTGATAGTTGGTTGTACCTTATCCCTTGGAGAAATTTTCTTCTCAGCTTGACCTTCGGAAGTAAAGGCCTTTTCATTTTTCTTTTAATTTCTAGTTAAAGACTTTGGATGAGGAGATCTCTCTTTTGTAGGTTTCTTTGCTTGAACAGTCTTATTGATAGATTGGTCAACTGCAGCCTTAGTTGATTTGACGTGACCAACAGGGGCTTTCACCTTAATGGTAATTCTAGTATCGTTAGGAAAAGCCTTCAATCATTTTGCTAACCACCAGTTCAAATAAGGTAAGGTAACATATGCCATTCCTCTTACAAGTAGTGAAGGTAATTTTACTCTTGCAAAAGTGCAAAGTCTGGGGCACAAATCCCAAAGTTGAATTACAACTTGTAATGTTGAAGCTTCAAATTGGAGTCTAAGATCACCTGCAATATCTTGACAAAAGCCAAATTGTCTACTAAATCTGAAAGGGTTGTATGATTCACAAAGGTAAATTCCATCAAAGCATGCAGTCAAGTAGCTTGAATGCAAACTTATAATGTACTCTCCCCAAAAAGTGTATAAGTTTTTATCATCATACAAAACAACTGCATTCTTTGGAGGTGATATTGGCCCAACTCGCCGATGCTGATTCTTGAAAAGGTTTTGAGCATTAAAAGTGTCAAAATGTCTAGCCATCCTTTCACCTACATAAATTGTCATTCTTGGATAATGTTTGCGATTTGAAGAAAAATGTGTTCCAAATTTATCAGCAAGCCACCCATAAACATAGTGAATTGGAAACACAACTTCACAAGAATAAAAATTAGATGAAATAGAAATTTCTTGCAAACCATGGTAAATACTTGCCAAAACTGGAACTACCAAATAAAAGCGCCTATCGGTTGCCATCTTGTTGCAACCTTAAAGGTACTAGGATGAATAAGACCAATATATTTTCCAGGAAGCACAAATGTATATAACTAACGAGAGAGGAAAGCAGCTAAGTAAACTTCCTCTCGCTTATCAACTGAAACTCGAAGTTCTGAAAATGACTTATACCATCCTTTCGCACGAAGTAGGGTTTTATCATTAACTTTACGAGGATTATGAGAATTCCTAGATTTTGTTGTTCTAACCTTACTATCTCGGATATGAGGAGTTGAATAGTTGGAAGGACCTTGAAACTAGTACTTCACCCAATTGGCGATGCTCATTTTAGAATTTTCACCGGTCTTTCGACTATTTTTATGAAAAGCAGAGAATAAGTACTTATAGCTGCATGGAAGATAAGGCTTTTCATTTTTATCAACATCAGTAAGTTCTTCGGTGGAAGGAACAACTTCATCATAGAAAGAGCCACATATGGGTAGGCCACCAATGATCTTTAAATCCCAAAGAGAGATAGACTCCTCACCACTAACAGTGCAAAGGGTATTTGTAAATAGATTCCAATGCTCGATAAAGGCTTGCATAACATTTGAATGACAGTCATAAATAAAAAGTGAAGACCAAATGGCATCATAAATTCAGGTATTCTTCAAGAGTTGTTCATTGCTAGCCAACACATCTTCAACTCATTCCCAATAGCATTTTGTGCAGGCAAACTCACTAGCAAAGGTAGTAGATGATCCCCAATATATTTCTCCATTGCTAATGCGGTGTTTCAAAAGAAAAAAAAATCATGGGATGAAGGTTGAGTAGTGTGAAGAGAAGATTGTAGTAATAATGTCTTCAAATTAACAATAATATTAAGATCATGGTTATAAACTTCACACAATTCTTCCAAACTCCAATATGAGAGATGTAGTAGCATGTCAATAGGGGCCCAACAGGAGTAAAATAACCAATGGATGGCTTGTGAACAATAAGTATAGTACCTTCTTGTAGAAATATATTTTCATTGTCCAAGATGGAAAGTTGAGAATTCGTTGACGAGGTAGAAATCTCCTCGAAGAAAACCATCTTGACAAAATTAAGGTAGAATCTAAACTTTGAAACGGTAGAATATGAGTTTTGAAGCAGTAGAATCCAAACTTTAAAGTGGTAGAATGCAAACTTGGAAGCGGTAATATAAAAACTTTAAAGTGGTAGAATACAAACTTTGATACTTTAAAGTAGTAGACTACATAATTTGAAGCGGTATAATCCAAATTTTCAAGAAGAATAGCTCCAACAAAGATAAGGAAAACAAATAGAAGAGAAAAATATTGAGGTAATTTGCTATGAATGCAAAAAATTAGGCCACATTAGACAAGAATGCCCCAATCTTAAACACAAGAAGAAGAAGGATAAGAGTGAAATAAGATATTCTAAGAAGAACAAAGCTTATACAGCTTGGAGTGAAAGTGATACTTCAAGTGATGAAAAATCATATAAGGATGATGAAGATGAGAGAGCCAACATATGCCTCATGGTATAATAGGATGAGTAAGAAGAAATTGAGGTAAATTCTAAACTTTATACATTTGATGAATTACAAGATGCATTTGATGATTTAATGAAAAATTTTATCAACACTACAAAGGAAAAATCTTATTTTGAAAAGAAATTTGTGTCACTTGAAAATTGAGCATGAGTAAATTATGCAAGAACCTAAATCAAAATTAAATGAAATTATAAAATAAAATAAAAAAAATTATGTTTTAATTAAATGATTTGAAATGGTCATTTGAAAGTTATCGTATGAGCATGATAAAGTCAATAGTGAGCTAAATGACTTAAAAGAACTTTTGAGAAAGTTTTATATTAGAAAAATTTTGAGAACATTATTGCCTAAAAAAGATGTGTTTTTGATAAATCCGATTTGGGGTACAATGTGGATATCAAAGTCAAGAAATTTATTCTTTTTTCCAAAAAAAAAGAAGCTAAGAAAGTGTTCATATTGTCACTATCATAGTCACATATTGCATAATTGCCCTATTGGACTTAAGAAACTATATTTTATTAGGACAATTTAAAATTCAAAAGAATCAAATCCCACTATAAAGAGTGTTTAGATTCCTAAGAGTACTAACAAGGATGGACCAAAACAAAACTGGTACCAATAAATATATGAAGACTTTTGATTTATAGGGATGCTCAAAGGAAAAAAATATGTGATTGATTGATAATTATTGTTCAAAGAACATGATGAGTAATAAAGCACAATTTCCAAAGTTGGAGGTCAATATTGGAGAAGTTCTGAGTTTTGGAGAAAATTCCAAAAGAAAATCATTGGAGTTTATTTCATTACAGTAAAGAACAATTTTTTTACATAAGGAGATAATTATATATGATTGACACATCTCAGGTATAATATTTTCTTAAACTCTTGCAATTTGGATGACAAATATAATGGCAAGTGCTTAGTTGCTTTGCTTGTGCATATATTATGTGTTCTATGCAAATTGAAAGCTAAATGATGAAGTTTTTATAAACTCTTGTCACTTTAACTTAATTTACATTAATATATTGCCAATTCATTGAATCATGAGCATTTAAACAAGGATTCATAGCTAAATATTTGAATCTTCAAAATCTTGCAACTTTTTTTTTCAAATTTTGCATATTCCTAGATCCATGTACATTACATGTTATTAACATTTGTTGCGTCTTTTGGTAAAATTTTAAAAATTTGGACAATAACCTTTTTAACGCTTGTTACCCTTGGTAACCTTTGTTACTTTTCATAAGTAGCATTCATTACCTTACAGGCTCTAATTTTTAAAATTTTAGACAAAGGTAAAAGTAACACACGTTACTCATCAAAATCTATAAAAACTTACATAATGCACGTTAAAACCCTAACTTTATTATTTTTCCTCCTCTCACTCTCTTTAAAAAATCTCTCAAATTCTCCATTAAATTTTGACCAAATTTGACCTTCTCAACCAAGCTTCAAGAATTTGTTCCTTTCTCCTCAAAATTCCCCCTATATGCTAAGGAAAAAAAATGATTGCCCATAAGAAAAACAAAGACAAAGGGAAGGAAAAAAGGATTGAAGAAGAAGAAGAAAAGGTTCCAAGGCAAACCAAATCAAGTGGAAAATATTCCAAAGGTGCTTTTGGCTTGCAATTTTCTACTCTGGAATTTCAGAAACTATTTGAGTTTTATCAAAGCAATGAATTGTTAAGAGGTAGACCCCTCCCATTTACTGGTTTGGGCACTATAGGACTAAAGGATGATGCAAAGAGATATTGTTGTGCATTTTTATGTTCTATAAAGTTTCCTCTTATTGATAAAGAATTATACTTGAATTTGGTGTACGAATTCTTCACCACCTTAGTATGTGTTGATTCTTCGCCACCTTAGTATGTGCTAGGAATGGAAGCACAAATTTTTAGCTTAAGAATGTCACGACCCATTTTCGGATCGCGACGGTCATAGGGCACGAGAGATGCTAATGGTGACCGGCACCCGTGGAACCCAGTATCACATACACAATCTATAAACCATAATATTATCCATTTTAGTTATTTACCATCCATTCTATTATTTTGTAATTCATTTTGTAAATTTCTGCAATTGGCTGTAACAGTCATATATCATATCACATAATCATCATATAACTAATTTATCATTAAGTATCATATATACATGTTCATGTCCTAGCTAACCCATACATACTCCATGGAGCAGCTAGATTATGAATATCAAAATACAGAAATACAAAAAAATATATATCAATGACTGTAGCAGAAATCCTCGAATGATAGACAATGGGATTCTACAGCCTACTCCTCTCCTAAAATGGTTAAACAATGAAAAGGGTGAGTATAGATGATACTCAGTGAATCTATATGCATCAACAATAAAATAGTAAGCAATAATGGAGTAAAGGTATCAATAATACAGTTACAGTATACATAATCGATATCGGTTACAGAATAGCCAAGGAATACAATATAGGCTCGGTATCATATGGAAAGACAAATAAAGGGATGGATTGTATGAAATCATACAATCTCCAGTAATCAGTATGGACCATATGTGAACATATAGGTCTCCAGTAGCATATCAGTATCAGTGAGCATAAGACTAATCAGGTTTTATGGCCAGGACTGTAACCCCTCCTAGCTAGGGCATCAATAATATAATGTGCACATCGTTGACAGTATTTTCCCACTATCCCGTCTGGTCGGTAGCTCTGTCAAGCCACATAAGGATCAATATCAAGAAACAACATATCAATGGAATACCACTATGCAACAATGGCATCCTCCAAATCAATAAGTCCAATATCAGTCAATCAATTATCATTAGGGTTCAAGGCAATGTAAAAGATGACATATAAACAATGATACATGATAAGGTATTCAACAAAGGCTTGGAACAAAAGTTAGTTCGATGATGGAAATCGGTAAGCCAATTGGCATGCCAACGTCGCTGGCGACATTGGCATTCAAATGGTAGGCCTATGGAATACAAAACAATAGGCCAAAGGCAAATAAACTAGGCATTTCATCAAACACATGGTGGGCATACAATGGCAAGCATATAGGTTAGGTTTAGGTGCAACATTGACTTGCCCAATTCAACCAACATCAGGCTACATTATCAATAATGGTATAGGCATCAAAGAAACAACAATAAACAACATCAAATGAGGTCAAATTGGCTATGGAAAACCAAGCAAAAATCAAGCAAAAATAGGCATAGTGAATCGTAAACTAGGTTCGGCCAAGGTGAGGTTTTCAAAACAAATTTTCAATTCCAATTTTAATACAAATGGCATGTTATTAGATGCATATTAGACTCACCTAAGCCTCCAAATTGTTTTGAAAACAAGCTCTCCACCGAATTCCTCCAAGTGCACCAAATAGCACAACTTGGTTATAATTTGATGTAATATCTGCCATTTTTGAAGTGTAATTATCAATTTTATTTTGTTTGGAGAATTTTAAAATTTTAATGAGAAGTTTGGAAATTTCAGAAACTTTGTCTTGAACTGCA
>CANXYC010191433.1:0-18979 GCA_948193065.1 Aleurites moluccanus
ATTTTCCCCAAAACCCTAAGCATGGTTCGGTCACAATCCCATTTCCCTAACCAATACAAAAATTCCTCTAACCTAGGTTCTAACCAACATTTAAGCATCCATAAACACTAAACAAACTAGAAATTAGAACATTACCTTAAAAATATTGAAGAAACCGAACCCCAAGTTTGCCCAAACACCCACCAAACAGAAATTTGAAACTTGTAGGAAGAAATGGAGAACAATTGAACTTCAATTTATCAAAAACCTAAAAATTAAGCTCCAAGCTCACTCAACTCTCCCATGGCCGAAACAAGGTGAGGAAGAAGAAGAGAGTTTCTGGTTTTTCTTTGGAGAACACGGTTTGGGGAGAAGAATTTGACAATGTGCAGAATTTGTGTTTTAAAAATTGAGTTAGTGGGATTTGGTGGCTTGATCAAGTGCTTTGTTCTCACAATAGAAACCCTAAGTCCCTTGCATGCATCTATATGATCTTAAAGTACCCATACTCTATTCCATGGGATCTTGATTACACAAAAAGCTACTAAATCCTCCTCCATCTTTTTCTATTACAATTAGGTCCTACAAACTTCCAACTAACTCCCTCCCATTTATTTTCTTATGCAATTAAGTCCTATTATTTTTCTAACCCAATTAAACTATTTTATTTTATTTATTTATTTTATTCACCCTCAATTTATTTTCTCCAAATAATTAATTTACAATAATTTACATATGTAACACACCAATTTAAATCATATAACATAAAATCAATCAATTACTCATGTAAACACATTCAATTAAATCCTATAACACATATAACTATCAATCACATATAAATGTATCAAGTAAATCATATAACATGTAATGCAAATAATAACACATAAACGCATCAAATAAGTCATATAAAACATATAATAACCAACCCAGATAAACACTCCTAACTCCAACTAGGGTTTAGGTGCTAGGGTTAGGATTTTCAACTAGGGTTTCACCTAGGATATTACAATATGTCAGATCACAAACACAACGCTAGTGGAAAGGCTAGTGAATTTTCACAGATTCTAAACTAAACTCGTGAAGAGGAAAAAGCTAATAAAAGTTTTGAGAATGAAAATCCTAATTGTGATAAATTAAATTGGGATATTATTTTTGGAACAACTGAATTCAAAAAACAGGAAATCCAATAATCTCCTAAGGAAATCACAATGAAAGAATCCAAAAATGAATCTGATGACATTTATGAAGATCATGAGGGTAGATAACCCTGAGGTTTGAAACATCTGCAACGATGAAAATATCTAGTAATTCATAAAATACGATTATTGTCTTTCAAAAGACAGATCTATGTTGTGTTCTGGATTGCATGAAGGATTAGCCAAAAGAAACTTCAAGTAACTACAACACTTTGTAGATGAAGTTATTTCATATTTAAAAAAATAGCTTGATATCCGCAAAAAGTATGAAGAAGATTTTCTTCAGTTAGTAATGGAAAGGGATAAACTTCTTAATGAAATGAGTTCATACATTTCGCCAGAAGTGGCCTATACCAGAAGTATTAAGAAGGTGGACTCGATAGATCATTCTCTCAAAGAGTGTTCTATGTTACATCCATACATCCATTAATAAGGATCTGGAGGTCTAAATCTAAGAATTCCCTCAGAAATAGCGAAAGATAGTATCCGCTACTTGGATGCAGGACTGACAGAAATTTTCGAGATCAATAGAAATGATAATAATATGTGTAAATCACTTCCACGTATTATGCAGGAATCCTTAGAATTCTTGAGATCAGACTCAAGAATAATTACCAGTTATATTATTAACACAATTATGGACTGTGGTGAGGATAAAACTATTTATTATCCTTATCAAATTTGGGATCTCAGTCCTGTTATGGCTAAGAAATTTATTGACCTATAGAAGTTTAGTAATCAGAACTTAATTTTTTTTAACATGTATAAAGAAAACAAGATTATTATCTACGCTGTGAGAGTTGAGAATTTCAAAGCTAGCCTAGATAAGGCAATCTATGCAAGGAGATGGTAAAGTATTTGTTACTATCTGGTCCCTATATACTCCCATTACAAGAGTATTGTCCATGATTAAGGGATGAGAAGAAGCACAAAAATTATTTATGAGACTAGTGGATTTAGATCTAAGTTTGGATTTCCAACCTGAAACCATGAAGGTGTGGAAGAAAGTTGTTCAGTTCAAAGAGCAACGTGTTGCAGAAGAGATGGCTAGGGATTATACAGAATTAAAAGAAAGCATGAATTCCCCAGTTAGCAACTCACAGATGGAGTGACAAAAAATGTCATTCATGACGTTAGCCTCAGTGTGATAAATGAGGAATTGCTTTTCAGAAGTAGCTGCATATATTAAAGCACTTTCAGCCAAAGTAGCTTTAAAATTTGTGGTCTCGATGAAAAGAACTTATCTATAGATAAGGACTGACTCTTTAGCTATAAAATTAAAGTAGTCATTGTCTTTATTTAATTATTGTATTGAATACAATTGGAGAATAGTACCAGAGGCACCAGCTGTCCATTTAGTTTTGTAGTTTTATAAAGCTAACATACTATTCTAGCTACCTATCTTAATTATTATACTGTATTAATTATTTTACTTTTGAGCTGACAAACAATAATACAGACACCAGTTTCGCTTGTAAAAAGTCTATATATACCTCTTCAGCTTAAGGGGAGCAAAATAAAATACAAAGTTTCTTTAAGAAAAATATTTTTCAAGTCTTTATCTGTATGATAATTTTGTTTCTATATACCTTTCATCCTTCAAAACGGTTTGATATCTATGAGTGTTGTAGTAAGACCTAACCAAGAAAGGGCAGTAAGTCGTATCCTCCATACCTCTTTGAAAGTATTTCTAGTGACCAACTTGGAAGGAAGACTGAAGCTATTGCGGAAGCTTAGTGGACCCAGTCTGCAAAGGTATATATATTATAAATTTTTTAAGTTTATGTTAAAACGTTTATGCCTTCCAACCGATCTGCTAATAGAAATTGTCTTAGAGGTCTAGCTTTAACTCAAGTTAAGAGAGAAGAGTTGAGTGTTAGTCTTAGATTGCATGATCCTTTCTTTACTTTATATGAACAAAGAATAAGAAAATTACCTGTTGTTATAGAAAGGATTGAAAGACTTGAGAGACCTAACAAAGAAGAAGTTGAACTTAAAAATTTTCCAGACCAAGAGCTTAAATTTAATAAATTTTATTATTTAGATAGGTTTGGTGCTTTTGCACGATTATTGGATGACAAGTAATTTTTTAGCTTATTCTTATCATGATTGTTATCACCTAGATCACGGTATAGGCAAGGATCCAGTGATAGGATTATTAAATTTTATTATAGATCGTTTAGACTCTCTAAATAATTTTGTAGACAAACTATTTAAGAATTTAGAAGAGTTGACTCTTAGACAGAGTGGGTTTACGGATTTTTTCCTTGAGAACAAAGGTCCATTGGGTTTTGTTGCCACTTCTCGTTATCACAACGAGTATAAGAAGCTGAAAGAAATCAGAAATAAAAGAAAAACCCTTTGAAGATCTTTAGGAGTAGCTCTTTGTAATTTCGCCTCTTAACAGACTGATTAAAGAGAGCAGGCTTACCTTGAATGGTATCAGAGCTAAGTTATAAAGAAAATGGGATTTTTGGATTTCTTTAAAAATAGAAAAAGAATTTGAAGGTTAAAATAGAAATAACAATAATTTTTGGGCAGTCAAGGACTGCCAGTGTGAATAAATCAAAATTAGAGAATTTTTACGAAATAAATCAAAATTTAGAGATAACGATAAATTAAAAGGTAAGTTCAAGGATAATGAGTTTAATTTAGCTAATTATAGAGAAAAGCTCATTTTCTCTCTAAAATTTTTCTTTTTTCTTTTTTTTTTTTTTTATTTTTCGAGGTTACTGTTGGTCTTGACATCGAATCACTCTCTCCTATTTTTTATTTTTATTTTTATTTTATTATTTAATAATATTCATATTTATTTTTTCAACAGATTTTATTTTTGTATGTTTATTTTTTATTGTGCCTTATTTATTTATTTCTTATCCATTTTATAGTGAATTTTTCTTTATTTGTTGATTTATTATTTAATTAGTAATTCAATCAAAATTGTAAGTTTTATTTTTGATATCAAATTTGTAAAAAGCTAATCGAAAAAGTAAAAAAATAATTATTATTTGTAGTCGAATATTATCCAATTTTTTACATCTAGATTGTTATTATCTTTATTTATATTCATAGATTATTTTGATATTAATTTTAAGAAATTATAATGTTGTAAGATCTCATAATTCTATATTGTTTTTATATTACCTATTAATAAATATTTAATTTTCTCTAAAAACATAAGTTATCTAATTATTTTTCGTCTTAAATAAAAGTAAAAATTTTCTATTAATATGACATTGAAAATACATTTAATTAAACTAGTCGATGAATTGCTTTTTACACGAGTTTTTATTTTTTTATTTAATTTATATTTTCTTAAAATATTTTAACATATTATTATTATTATTATTATTATTATTATTGTTATTATTATTATTATTATTTGAGATTTTATTAATATAAAAAATATATAAATTAAATTTATTATATATAGATGAGTTTAAAAATAATAATAACATATTATATATTAATTTATATAAATTTTTAATTAAAACCTATAAAAATATAATAATATTTTAAAAAAAATTGATGAAGCTATTCCTTATAAACTTAGGTTCTTAAAAAAGTTAATTGATTAATTTAAATTTACAAAAATATATTGACGTAAAAAAAAAAACTGATGAAATGACTTCATATAAACTTAATTTTTGATAGAGTTATTTGATATATATATATATATATATATATATATATATTTCATTTTATTACAATGTACCACCTTAAATTTAGCACTTAAATTAGGATATATGTCAAAACTAGAATCAGTACTTCTAGTTCTAGGACAAGAATTATGTTCCCCCTAAATACAATGTAGAGAGTATATACAATTTAATTGAATTGGTACATGAATTGATATCATGTTATAGATTAAAACTTTTTTTGCAACTGTAGATTAAAGTAATTTTGATCTTTGCTATCTTTGGCTCCTCTTTAATTTTGTGCTTAATGCCTTTATGCCTTTTGCTCATTCTAATAAAATCATTCCTTGTTATCAAACAAAAAAAAAAAATTACAAGATAAATTCACAAAAATACATTAAAATTAATTATACTCTTTTGCAATTAAAAAAAAATAATTGTGATGTCACATTCCACTTTTTAGAACGTGATAATTTTAAAACACTGATAAATTTAATGTTACCGAAAACCCGTAAAACTCTTAAACTTGATAATTATTAATCATTCATATTTTAACCCAATTATTAATATTCAAATTTCATTTATCATTTATTATTATTTCGAGATTTCGAAAGAGTCTCCTTTATACTTTTCATATTATTCTTAATTTAAAATTGGGTCTTTTAAAAATTACACAATTTATATAAAAATAATTTTATACTTCTAATAATTTATCATTTTTATATCCTCATCTTCACAGTTCAAACAATCATATTAAGCACTTCTATGTATTCATTCTATTCATACTATGTCACAATTTATATTTTAGCAATATCATTATTAGTATTACTGTTTTTGTCAGTATCAATATCACTATCAATTATCATACCGTATTCATTTTTTCCACCAGTTATTATTTCAGTTTCAGTAACGGTTAACATATATTCGCAACTTATACAAAACTATCTACTTCCCAAAATATACACTATGGAGCTTTCGAGTATATATAGACTGACTCCATAAAAGAAAATTATATTGGAGTGTCACGTCCCACTTTTGGGCCGCGACAGTTCTAGGGCACGGGTAGATCTAAGGTCACCGAAAACCTGTAGAACCCATGAACAATCCAGTTATCAATCATTCAATCAGTCTTAACTCATTCATCAATGCTTAAATTCTATTTATTACTTATAAATTTTATAGAAATTTTGTCAGAGTTTCTTTTATAATTTTAATACTATTCCAGACTCAAAACTGGGTCTTTCAAAAATTAAACAGCCTACACTAAAATTATTTTTGCACTCCCAATAATTTGCCTTCCTTATACCTTCAACTTCATAGTTTTACAGATATAGATTACACTTATAAATCTCTTTTAAAACATGTGAATTTCATTTTAGCTTTTTCCGTATCGTTGTTATTATCACTTCACTGTCATTATCATTAAGCATTACACATTATAGTCATTCATTACTAAACTTTAATAGCAAATCACATTACATTTTAACGTCACTTAAATGTCAATTACTTCACTGTTCATATATCACTAAAGTACTTAATTATCTAATTATACGAAGGACCATGATGCTCTAAGAATTGACACTCATGACTTTTAGAAAATAAAATTCTACCTCGATGTACTTGACATCCTAAGTCAGAAAATAAATTGACTTGGAATCAACTTCCTTTATCTTATCGCTGTAAAAATTATAAACCACTATTTGGTGAGTATAAAAATACTCAGTGAGTATGTATACATTAAACAGGCGATATAAACTTATGATAACAAAAGATATCAATGGTAGTCAAGTATTAATAATTACAATGAATGGATATCAATATATCCATTTATACATGTTAAGGTTAATTAATTTGCACACTAAATGTCTTTGAAAGTTTGGAACAAGTAACAATCAAATTGATGATAAACAATAATCGATGAAAGAATGACCATCAATGGTAAGCAATAAGATATAAATTTGGAATCAATGAACAGGTATACAATACTCGTATCATGTAGATAAAACAGATAAAGGGTCATGAACACGTAAAATCTCATATCACTTACATAAAGTTGATCAGGCCCTATGGCTAGGACAATTAACCCTTCCTAACTAGGATACCATGTAAAGTCAATATGCATATTGCCGACGGTATGTACTCACTACCTTGTCGGAAGGCAGCTCTGTCAAATCTCATGTAAATAAGCCAATGAAAATCAATAACAATATCCAGTATTCATTAGGAACATTCCGTTACAATTGCTTTCGATCGACATACATGGGCTTATTTGTCAATCAATGTCAATACATTTCATTAATTATGTATCGGTTTCTTTTCTTGATACAAAGGTAGCAATTAACAATAAATATCATGGTATACGGTTAAACATTTAGTTTGCATACTTTTGAAAATATTTGGGTACATGATCAATCAAATACAATATCATGATTTGGGGCTTCAATGTGAATAAATCCAATAGGCATTTCAAATTTCAATAATAATAAATGGATATAGATCATTTTAATCTTTAGGAAGATCAAAAAATGATCAAAAATAGCAAAGTAGCATTTAATCATAAAGGAAACATATTTATTGGGTCAATATATCAAGGCATGAATATGATGTATGCATTACTCACCTTAGCTTATGATTTGTACATTTCCCTTTTCCTTTATCTTTGATTTTTTGCCTTATCTCTTAAGGTATCCATTATGTCTCTTATTTATTCTTGACTCTTCATATCCAATTAATTTTCATTTAGATACTATTTAACACAGAATTACATTACTTATACTTATATTAAAGAAAATTACTCAAATTTTCAAGTTTTAGGTTTTTCTGTGAAAAAATCTTTATTGGCAGCCTGTGTTCCATTACTCATATCTCTCTCTACTCTCATCCAATTATTTCAATTCTTATTCCTACTTAAACTAGACATATTAATCTTTAACATATCCAAAATTCACATTAATCCCACTGCTACACAATTTATGGTATTAATTTAAATTTAATATTGTAATCAGCCCTGCTACCCTACATTTTGCCTGCAATCCTATTCTGGTAGTCTGTACTATTTTATCTCATAACTCAATCTATACTTATCCAATTATTTCAATTCTTTTTCATATTAAAAATAGATATATAATATTATAATATATCCAAATTTTAGAATATTTGGATCACTGTACAATTATTAGTGAATTTCCAAATTTAAACTACTACCCTGAAATCTCTATCCAAATAGACCATATTTCCATGCCTATAATTAATTTTGTGCTCATCTAATTACAAAAAAATTTTACAGTTATTTATATAATATATAAATGAACATCTTTCATGTTTGACACTTTCTCTAATTCAGAATTTAAGATCCTCATATCCATAGAACTCAGTAGCCTATATTCTATGTTTTTTTCATCCGTCAATCAGGGCAGATTATACTTATAATCTAATATCTCATAAACCACAAATCCAATTGAAAAATCCTTTTATATTATTGTAGATAGATGTAAATGAACACTTTTTTTTATGTTGAACACTTCTACTAATTTTGTCTCTATCATTATGTACAATAAAAACACAGTAGCATTTTTTAGAAAACCTAATTCCAGACTAGTCACAATTTTTACTTAATAACTCTTTTCTTACTTCGAATTTTACAAACATCTAATTAACATGTTTATCTACAACTTTCATGTTTTGTCCATATTTAAATTAAGTCATTAAAATTTTGGAATATTAGCCATAAATTACTACCTCAAATCATATTTCAGAATCCCCTTTAAACCCTAGTCCATTCTTTATTCTTTTTGCTCAATAAACTTAATTTTCTAATTAATCAAACTATAACACACTCAAATTCAATTAAAAAGCTAAGTTTAAGATTCATACCTCAAATTAAACAATTGTATTTCATCCTCTTTTGCTCCATCAAATTGTTTGAATATAAGTTTTCTTTTATCTTTTTTCGTCACTCTTCTTTCTTCTTCACTTCTCTTAACTTGGTTTGATTTCTATAGAACATAAAGCAATAATAATTTTTTTTCTCTCCTATTCTAATTGTAGTTCGGCCATCTCTTTCTCAATAGCTATCCATTTCCTTTTCTTTTATATACTCCATACATATAAGACAAAATAAATGTAAAAAAATTATGGAATTCTCTAGAATTTTGCTTATTTGTCACCTTTTTAATTAATTGATAAATCAATTAATTATTTTCCATCAAAAATCTTCTCTTCACCCACCATGGCTGGCCACCTAGCCTTCCTTCTAGAATGCGTGGGTCCTACAACTTTGTTTAATTGAACTTTGGCCCAAAATCCTTATTTGCATTTTGACTCCAAAACTTTTTGTAATTTATTTTGTCTATTCTGTTTGAATTCAACCTCAAGTGTGGGGAGTGAAATACCTTATTTTAAATTGTTCTATCATTTAAAAATAGTTCTGGGTTATTTCTGGATCCCAGACAGTGGATTTCCATAATTACTCCCCAAAGTTGCCATAAATTACAATTTTGTCATTACTCTTATTTCCAGTATTCCAAAATATTTTTCAACTCTTTCTTTTTACCATAATTTCACATAAAATTAACTAACTTAATCCCTCCAAATCTGGGATAGAAATTCTTAAATTAGCTGGACTACTATTTCCCCGGCAATGTAATTAACACCAACATTTTCAGAGATAGTATTACTAAAGTGGCACGGTTGAGGCTAAAAAATTCTTGAATATTGCTCTCTATCATTTTTTGTATATTTCAATAATCAATTGAGCCTATTCATGCTTAAATTAATATTATATCTGTTATATCCATACCGTCTTCTGTACTTCCTCACTATTCATTGCTCTATCTGCTGGGGTATTACATAGAGTCTTCGGATGTCCCAACTGCAGAGGAAGAAAAATGACTCGGGATCTTGCTCCTAGTACTTCTTTCCTGAATATATCATTATTCATGAGGATCAGGTAAATAATAATAAGATAAATAAATGAAAATTCAATAACAATAAGTGCTATGAATAGATATCAATATATCAAATTAGCACATTGAAAGAATAGTGATTTGCACACCAAATACTTTCAGACATAAGGAGTGGATAATCAACAATAATAGTGACAATAACAATGAAGTTAGGATATAGTTTCAATAGAAAACAATGTCAATAATGGTTGGTAACTATCATATCAATATGTGGAAGTGACAGATACAAGGTGTCACATCCCAATTTCAAGAAATGTGATGGTTCTAGGGTATGGGAAAGACATAAGGCTACCTAAATCCGTAGAACTCTATTCTGTATTTCTATAAAAAATTCGCCATAACTTCCCTTCTTCTACAATATATCTCAGGATTCAAGTCTCTCTCTTCATATTCAACAATAACACAACCTGCACAAATCAACACTTATATTCCCTTATTCATCTCATACTACAGCATGCATATCACATTTAATACCTTTTCCCCAATTCAATATTTTACATCTCAATTACATAACTTCATTTTTTTATATATTATCTTACTAAATCCTTCATTACAAATCCATGGAACTACTAAAGAAAAAATTCATAATTACAAAATAAAGAGTCTTTACATAGATATAGAAAATTCCACTTCGGAGGAAGAGGGAAGAAGTGGAATCGCCTCTATCTACCTTGCTCCTGAAAAATATAAATCCATGAGAGTCAGATACGAATATCTTAATGAGTAACAACATATTACCACACTTGTGGCTTGGTATTCAATGTTGTTTACAAGAAAGATAATGGTTCAATATACATATATATACCATAATGAATATCAAATATTAATAAAAGGAATCATAGCCATTGTAAAGAACATCGTCAAATGAAATTTAAAGGTATATCAAGGAATTGGTTATCAACAATTGGTTATAACAATTGCTATATAATTTAATAATAATGAGAATACAAATATATTTCATTATGTTGACAGATAATCATTATACCAAAAAACTCAGCAGATGCTACATCTTGGTAGCATACCTACATGGTAGTCCTACGGTTAATCAGACCACATAGCTAGAGCCTTACTCCCTTTTAGCTAGGGCCAGTCAAAAAGTACAATGTGCACAAAGTCTCGATATATTATCATAGCCCCATCGACAGGGATATCTGTCATGTACATACTATACATTAATAGGGTTCATTACATAATGACCTAAGGTCCATTGTGTATTTATCAATAACATTAACAATGCTCATATCAATTATGTATCAATAATTAAGTAATTATATGAAATATATCAATTAGGTTTTCAACAAAAGATAATAAGTCAAGTCATTCCAATGGCAATACTCCGAATTATTTAATACCAAGGATGCATTCAAAAGCAAAGTGAAATTACACATCTGTTTTACTAGAATAAGTTAACAATTCGATGTCATATATATATATATCCACATTTGGCTATTCAAGAAATATGGGATTCGATAGATTATTCAATTATATGTAACGATAAATCCGATGAAAACATGCTTGAATGGAAACAAAATTCAAGCAAAAGGAACAATGTGCATTGGTCAATATTTATTAACTTACTAGGTGGTTTTAATAATTAGAATTGGGAACAATTACAAATGAAGTAATATTACTCACCTTACAAACCAAAATACCCAACTAAGCTCCCTTCTTAAGCTCCCTTTTCTTTGCCTCTTGAAGCTATAATACAATTTAAACACAGTTTAGGTTCAATCCAATGTTGAATTAAAATAACTTTGAAAAATCCCTTAATTATCAAAATTTCAGGTTTTGGTAATCCTGAGTCGTTTACTAATATCTCCCACAACACTCATATAATTATTTTAATTCTTTTTTCTAATTAAACTAGACATTTCAGGTTCTAACATATCCAAAATTGAAGTCATTTCAGTCACTACACAATTTATGGTGAATTTCTAAACTAGGGTCTACAACTCTGCAACTAGCCTGCAACTTTCACCCGAACAGTCTTCACTCTTTCACTTATAACTCATTATGTAAGTGTCTAATTCCTATTATATTTTCATAGATTTTTAGATAAGACATAAAGGAACATTTTTTTTTTATGTTCTGAGTTTCCCCTGAATTAGATCTTAAGGTTCTGTAAAATGCAAAACTCAATAGGGTATCTCAGTGGAACCCTAACCTGATCCAGTCTTGATCAGGGCTTTGTATCTCACAATACAATACGAATTTGGCAAAACTTATTTCTACACATATAATCTGGACATATGTAGCTACAACTTTTATGTTTTATGATTTTCCAATTTCTGAATTCAAGGTCATGAAATTGAGGGCTCAATCTTCCCATCTAACATGTTTCTTCCAATTTTAACTCCATAGAAATACTACCCAACCTCCATTCTTTCATTTACAAAAAAAAAATCAAACTTTAGAGCAAGGTGAAGAAATTACCTCTTGAGATCCTTAGCTCCAAATGCTTGATCCAAGCCTAAATAGTTTAATTAGAAAGGATGGGGATGATTATTTGTGAAGGATGGAGGTTGGATTATGGGTTTTGGGTATGGTGTGAAAAAAAATTTCCCTTGAAGCTTTAACAATGGTGGCTGGCCAGGGGGGAGGTCAAATGGAGAAGATGATTGCATTTGGCTAAGAGTTATATATGTCTATAGGTTTAAAATTTACCCATATTTACCATTTTGTCATTTTTCAATTTAATTTCTATCTCATTTTCCCTTTAATTTTTTAAATACTTTTCTATATTTAATTTCTCCCCCATATATTTTTAATAAACTCTTTTTAATGTCTATTTTAATATTCATTAAGGTCACTTTGTCATAAGACCTACAATTATTTAATTAAAAATCGAGTTCTATACGATGCTTACAATTAAGCTTATTTAGAGCTTCTAACTAGAATTAATTATTTCATTACCTATTTTATTCAATTAAATTCTCAACTAAATTATATAATTCCCTTTAATATCTATATTTAATTGTTCTTAATTAATTTCAGTTATTTATCTCTTGAGAATCTCTAAAAAAAAAGAAAAAAATTCTACCCGATTTCATTCGGTTTTTCATAAATCCCTTTTAAACTCTCAATATTTCTTCTTAATTTCCTTTTAAACTTGGGTGAGTTATTACAAAAAGTGTATTCTTAATAGGTTAAATCCCAAAATGCGTTATAGACTTGAGTTACACAAAAATCTGATTAACCTGCCTAACTTGATCAAACTAATTTAACCTAAATTTTAGGGTTTAATAAATTTATTATCTATTTTGGATTGATAGTTTTAATAACTCAAATATTTGGTTTAGTTTATGGTTTATTATGTCATCAAATTTGAATTTGAATCAATTTGAATATATATATATATATATTGTGGCAGAAACATTATGGAAGCAATTTTATATCTTTCTGTTATAATAAATATTTTTTTTTAAGATAAAACCAAAATAACTCAAAATATATCATACATAAACCATGGAAGATATAGAGTAAAAGATTTTACCTCTTGAAACTCATAACTGTTACAACCATCCTAGTCCATAACACAACAATTTGGTGTCTTTGATATGATTGCATGGTAGTTTATTTATAGGGCACCATACAATTGAACTTAATATGGGTGCTAGGGTTACTTTAGGATTGCTTCTCTTTTAGCCCAAAACGATCTAGACATCCTCAAATCCTTTGAAGTCGATTAAGATTTATGTGCAAGACTAGTGATTTGTGTTCTTCCTCTCAAATTGCAAATGCTAACTCTTAGATCTTGCAAGTAGAATGAATAAGAAAAGAAGAAAAAAAATTCTCAATAACAACTCCTTTTCTAAATCTCTAAAGGCAAATTCTCACTCTAATGCTTCATAAGCACATTAAGTAATTAAGTCATGGAAGTGTTAGGAGAAGCAATTCTTACACTGTCCACTCACTTAGATAGAGACATGAGATGGGAAATTTCCTTGAAACTTACTAAGCTTAATTAGTGATGTAATTAGTTTTGGTTCAAACTAGTGTGTAGACAGATGTCTTTACCAAGGCATTCTAAGTGTTAACTAACACACTAATTAAGCTGTAAGATCTTTTTTCCTAATCTCTAAATCACATTTAGGATTAGGGTTACAAAACCCTAGATAAAAAATTATCCTTTAACACCAAATGACCGAAAGTTTTTCAATATAATCCTTCCCACTTAAATCTCATATAAGTTAGGATAAAATTGACAAAAACTTAATTTGTAATGGGATACGATATTAACTCTTAATATCACAAAAAAACCTTTTCCAACAATCATGAATTTTCAGTCCCGATTACTTTCCATAAGTCGTGATTGACCCCTTAGCATTAAAAGTCTCAAGCACCTAATTAGAAATGAATATTATAGACAATTACCAATATTCCATGAAACCTTGGTCATAATTGTCATACACTAAAATTCTTTCATCACAATATCTCGATTTCTGTTAGGTTCATGGTATATGTCAAACCCTAATATCAAAATCATATGGCCACATCATAGTTTTAGTCATTGACATATTAGATTATGAGCTAGAAACTCATTCTAGCTAATTTATAGTATCTTGGATAAGGAATTAGTCAATAACAATTTGATGGTATAGGACCTTATCTTCATTTACTCAGAGTAATGAATCCCATTGTAGCTTATCATCTTCCTCACTATAAGTTATATGCCTGTATGTGGCTAGCACCAATGTTTAACCAGTAAAAAACCTAACCACTTATATAAGAGACAACCTTGTCACCTTAGGTTGAAAGACTATATGCATCATTATGACCTAAACGACAACTGATTGACAGATAGTCAAATCATATATCATCATCATCTAGTGCCACATTTTAAATTACTTATCTTATAAGTATCCATATATTTGTATTGACATCTTATGTCAAGTGATATGTGACTCACCATTTCCATTACCATTAGACAAGGACTACAAACATAATGATGGTTTTGGACTATTGTGGCCCAAGCAAGAATCTTATTACCATAAATATATTTAAAGTAATTGTACTATAATGAATTATCACTTATTCTCAATTCTTGAAAATGGTTCATCTAACAAGTAGTTTAAGGGAAATGTCCTTAAAGAATTAACAAATTTTCATATGAAAAAATATATTTTATTGTTATATGGAGATTAATGTTACAAATACACATTTACATGTATAGCACTAGGGTGATCGCGTATATATATATATATATATATATATATATATATATATTATCAGACATTACTGTAACAATAACATTTGTTAGGACCATTTTTAAAGAAAATATATATATTAATTAATTTTGAAGATTGTTTGTCTAATTTTATAAGTTTATAGTCTTATATACATATACTAGGTGATGGGCTTTTCCTGGCGGGTCTCAGGCCCTGAGGCCTACCCATCACCGGGACTTAAAGCTAAAGGTGTTAGACCTGAGCAACTAGGAGATGAGTTCCTCTATCATTAGGGTTGTACAAGTATGACACTAAGGTGCACAAACGCATACACACTTATATATATGGTCATATCAAAATAGTTTCTATTATTAGACAAGAATGTAATAATAATAATTATAGGAATTTTGAAGATTGTTGATCCAATTTTATTAGTGTATAATCTTATATATTTATACTACGTGATGGAGTTTGTCTTGAGGGGTCCTAGGCCTTGAGGCCACCCATCATCAAGACTTAGAGCTGAAGGTGTTGGAATTGAGAAACTAAGAGATTGGTGCCTCTATTAGTGGCCTATGGCCTGTATGAGAAAGGAAAGGGAGAGAAAACAAGAATTAAAGGCCAAGCATATGGCCTAGCATGAGCCCTTTGATACTTAAGTCAGTGATTGCATCTTATAGAGTTAAGACTTGGAGAATTTGAGTGGGTTATAGAGTTATTACCACTATTTTTCCTAGCTAAGAAAATATACCTAGACATAATATAATTTAACTTATTATCCTATTAATGTCAACAAATATAGAAAATAAATAAATTTTAAATACTCTAATCAAGGTTAGTTGATTTGATTTGATTACATGAAAATAAAAAGCATGAAATAATAAAGATAACAATTAAAAGGTGAGGACTAACGAAAATAACAATGAAAATAGAATTAAGAAACAATGAAAAAGAAACTCTAGGGAATGTAAATTTCCCCAAATAGGCCAGCATGCACGGTTTAATATTTATCAACCAAAGAATTCAATATATCAAATAAAGAATTAACGGCTCTTAGATTATAATCTTAATTCAATATATTCTAAAGACTAACGGCCTTTCAGATTATTGTCCCTATATTGTAAATTTCATACTTGGTATTAATCCTCATATTTCAATTTACTAATTAGTACTTGCATACAAATGTGAAGAGCAAACTAACAATATAAATGAATTCTAGGTTTTAAGATATTAACCCTAAATATGCATCACCTAAATGGTTCCATCATAAACCCTAGAAACTAAAGATTTAATTCATAAGGAAATTGAAAATAACAAACATATTTAAAGCAATTATAACATTCATTTCAATATAAGGCTAAGCACAATAAACGAATAAAAGAAATAATATATTAAAGGGAAAGAGAAATCTTATTGGTTTTGATATCTCCTCCAAAATGAAGCTCATTTCCTTAACACTTCACCTTAATCCAAATCCGATTACAAACCAAATAGCTTTAATTCAAAAGAACAAAAGTAATGAAAAATGAAATTTATGTTAAGAAACAAAACAAAACAAATAAAACTTAATCTAAGAATGTAGAAATTGTATTTGTCTTGATGCCCTAAGGCGTCTAAGGTTTATAACCTAATCATCTATGTTTATTTTTTCTTCATTTTTTTTATCTCTCTTTGAAAGAGTTTTGAATGCCCATTACTAGCTCCTGAGATCAAGCTAATCTTCATCCCTTTTTCATATCTTCATTTTGAATTATTTTGCATCTTTTCATATCTTGCATTTGAATTATCTTTAATGCACATTTGAATTTATCTGAATATTTGTATCTTAAATTGTATCAGAGGTGCAGGGTCTTGATGGAAAAATCACGTCCTTAAGGCTTTTGGAAAGGTTAGCCATGCCTTTAGTGGGGAGTCCACAACCCTAGGGCCTTTTTAGAAGACTCCTTACGGTTTTAGAAAAAAGGTAAGCCCTTGGGGGCATTTTGGAGAGGGCTTACGCCTTTGGTGGTATGTCAAGGCCATGGCTTTGGTGAATAATGCCAAGGCTTTAGGGCCTTTTCAATTATTTGATTTCCAAAGCCTTGGTGGAATGTCAAGGCCATGACCTTGGTGAATAGTACCAAGGCCTTAGGTCTTTTTAATAGCTTCATAGCCTTGGCTTAGGTTCCTGCCTATAGGGCTTCCATTCAAAACACCTATAAAAAATGTTTAAGAATACAAGATTCTATAAAATATTTATTAGACACAATTTATTGAAATATTAACTAAAAAATATAAAATCTAAATAAAACATAAAGACTAATAATTAAAAACATAAGATAGATTGAGCACAAATATGGGTCGAACAGTCACGTCATATTGTAGATGAACTATGAGATGACATGCTTGTGGAGTCAGTTGTAATGTGTGGAGTCTTATGCTGAAATGGCTTGACATCACATCTCCTGAAGGTGTTAGAGATTGTGTATCAAACTTGGAAGAAGGTGTTGAGGTGAACTCTTCTTGTGAGCCATGTGAGATGGTCTGATGGTGGCGTGAAGTACTACCACTATAAGGTGGATCATGGCGAGGTACTTACTACCTTGGACGATCATTGGGATGAGGCACGAGGTGGTATGCCCATGATGCTTTGGGATTGCTAGCTACTGGTGGCTTGGACATGGTGATTTATTGGGTACAACACTCAATTTTTATCACACACTTTGACACTTTTAATCAAGACCATCATAGGCTTAGTAGAGAATAGGAGTTGTCACTTGGTAAAATTGAGATATTAGTCAAAGATCATGTTAACTAAGATGTCCTTTGTAGTGTCCAACCCCCAAAGCGAAATTAAATCCCTAAAGATTTGGGTTTGGGAGTGATATATCACCAAAATATGCACAAATAATAATTAAAAGCAGAAAAGTAAATATGAGCTTTCTAATCGCCCCAAATACTATAATTAAAAAAAATAACTTAAAAATTAAAAGCATTTTCAATGAATGTCATTTTCCTTTTTGAAAGACATTTCCATAACAAATCATAGTTGTGAGGGGAACTAACTTAGCTCCTGGTTTATGAAAGACCTGCAAAAAAAAAAAAAAAAAAAAAAGATAAAGGAGAGGGGAGTTTCAGATGGAACTCCACTATATATGGGGGCATTCTTCTTAATACGCCCCTATACCAAAGAACAACAATCAAAGAGAAGGGCTTTCCAATTGGAACATCCCTACACAAGGGAGTTCCACTTGGAATGCCCTTAGTTTGATCTTTCCTTATTCCTCTCATTAATTTTTCCCTTTTTCAAAATAGTAATATAAAACTGAGTGCATTTTTGTTAATCCATTATACAATCAATGCTCACTTCTAAGCATGTTTACAAATACTTCATAACATTAAATCGAATTGAAAACATCCTAATTCTAATATGCAATTATTAATCATTCAAGGTATGTTTGTTGTCCTTTGCATAAACATGGATTTAATCTAATATTTAATCAAGAGCATGCATACACAAACTAATATAAGCCTACTCAAAATAATTAAACGCTAACATAAATATGCATAATTTAAACAAGAAATTAAAAACTAAAATAAGAAATTAAAAAGGAAAAGAAGAGGAACCCCTTATACACGAGCAAAGGTTTGTTTCTCTATCCTTTCCCTCATATGCTGCCAATCTGGAGAAATTAAAGTTAAGGGAGCCTATTTTTATGCTTTAGAAAATAGAACTAAATTTTGAATTTTGAAACCAAAAGGATGTAGTTTTGGTGGCTTGCAGTAAAAAAGTGAGGCTTAGCTCGTTTTAAGGTGGAACGCCCTTAACCCAAGGGCATTTGTAACACCCTAAAAATTTTTCTCATTTTCATCATAGAAAGACTTTATTTAACCATAGGAACATCATAAGTGAATATGTCACGACCTATCTCGGAAGTCGTGACGGTCCTAGGGTACGGGTGATGCATAAGCGACCAGTACCGCGTAGAACCCAAATGACAACCTAAATGACATGCAACAATCAAATATAACCCAATTAATTATGAAAATGCTGA
>CANXYC010191441.1:0-22600 GCA_948193065.1 Aleurites moluccanus
GCATGCTTCGGGAAAATGAAGATCTATCTTGGGAGAGATTCAAGGAACTAGTGCTGAATGAATTTCTTCCAGAGAGCGTGAGAGAAGCTAAGTCTCTGGAATTTGAAAGATTGGTACAGACACCTGGTATGAGTGTTTCAGAGTACGCCAAAAAGTTCAGTCAATTGAGCAAATTTGCTCCAGCTTTGGTTTAGTGGCTTCATTATTTAAACTCCTAGCTGCCCTTAAGTTTGATTCTTATTCTAAGCTAGTGGATAAGACTAGGATAATTGAGAATAGGGAGATGGAAGCTAGATCAGAAAGAGTGGAGAAGAAGAAATTTAAAACAGACAGTTCTTCTAAACAAGATAGTGAAATGAAAAGTATGGGGGTGGCACATCAGTCAGCTTCTAGGAGTGGGTATATAGGACCTTTAGAGAGGCCACAGCAGGGTCAGACTACTCTTGGACCCACTTCTCAGATGAGCCATGGTTCAGCTAGTTTTGCACTATCCAGGGCTCCTAAACCTTTGTATCCTACGTGTAGCAAATTTCATAATGGCCCTTATCGCTATACCTCAGGAGCATGCTTTGGTGTGGACAACAAGGTCACTTCCTCAAGAACTATCTGCAACCATCTGTTGGAGGACGACCACAAGCTTCTCAGGCTACAGTTTAGATGACTAGGGAAAGAGGTATTAGTCAACAGTAAGGTTCAGACAGAGGCATTGTGGGTAGGACTATAGAGGCTAGCAGAGAATCAGGTTAGCACGTGTCTCAAACTTCGGGGTCAGTTCCCATGGGTAGAGGCAGAAGGAGAGTTTTTGCTCTAGCACAGCACGAAGCCCATGCATTTAACACAGTGGTTACAGGTATTCTTCCGATCCAAGCCTTGAATGCTAGAGTATTATTTGATTTGGGCGCTACGCATTCTTTTGTGTCATCCTGTTTTGCTAAGAAATTGCATGTGCCTTATGAATTGCTTGAATCTGTGTTGGTGGTTTTTACTCCTTTAGAGGAAGAGATTGAAGTCCAAAAATTTTACCCCTCATGTGTAGTTAGTATAGGTGGCAAAAGTTTGAATGTGGATTTGATTGAATTACCTGTGTTGGAGTTTGATGTGATATTGGGCATGGATTAGTTGTCCAAGCACTATGCTACCATAGACTGTAATAGAAAAAAGATAGTTTTCAAGCCAGCTTCAGGCGAGGAGTGTGAATTTAAAGGGGAAAGGAGTGAAGCACCATATAATGTGATATCAGCTTTAAGCGCGAAGAGATTGATGAAGAAAGGATGCCAAGGATATTTGGCTTATGTGTAGGATACTCGAAAAGAAGTGCAGGATTTGGAACGGATTCCTATTGTTAACGAGTTCCCAGATGAATTTCCTGAAGAGTTACCTGGTTTGCCACCGGATAGAGAGATAGAGTTCGGTATAGAGTTTCTACCTGGCACGAGTCCGATTTCTATTCCTCCCTATCGTATGGCACCAGTAGAATTGAGGGAGTTGAAGACTCAATTGCAAGATTTGCTTGACAAAAGATTTATCAGACCTAGCAGTTCGCCATAGGGTGCACCTGCACTTTTTGTAAAGAAGAAGGATGGTTCTATGAGGCTATGCATAAATTACAGGCAACTTAACAAGGCAACTATCAAGAATAAGTATCATTTGCCAAGAATAGATGAGTTATTTGACCAGTTGCAAGGTGCAAGTCATTCTCCAAGATAGACTTGAGGTCGGGGTACTATCAGTTGAGAATTCAGAATAAGGATGTATCGAAGACGGCTTTCCGGACCAAATATGGACACTATGAGTTCTTAGTGTTGCCATTTAGATTGATTAATGCACCAGCTACATTCATGGATTTGATAAATAGGGTGTTCAGGCCATTTTTGGATAAGTTTGTCGCTGTGTTTATTGATGATATTCTTGTGTATTCTAAAAGTAAAGAAGAGTATAAGGAACACCATAGGAGTGTATTGCAAACTTTGAGAGAGCATCAGCTATTTACAAAATTTTCGAAGTGTGAATTCTAGCTTGAGAATGTGGGATTTTTGGGGCATATCGTGAGCAAGGAAGGGATTGAAGTTGATCCTAGGAAGGTTGATGCAATTCTTAGTTGGCCTAGACCTACAAATGTTTCAGAAGTTAGAAGTTTCTTGGGTCTGGCAGTCTACTACAAGAGGTTTGTTCAAGACTTCTCCAAGATTGCAGCTCCTTTGAGCAAACTTACCCAGAAGCAAGTTAAATTTCTATGGTCATATGCATGTGAAGAGAGCTTTCAGAAGTTAAAGACTTGTCTCACCACGACACCTGTCTTAGCTTTGACGTCGGGTGAAGGAGGATATGCGGTGTATTGTGATGCATTGAGAGTAAGGCTTGGTTGTGTGCTTATACAGCATGGAAGGGTGATAGCCTATGCTTCTAGACAGTTGAGGAAGCATGAGGTGAATTATCCAACTCATGATCTTGAGATGGCTGCAGTTGTATTTTCCCTGAAGATATGGAGACATTATATGTATGGTGAGAAATGTGAGATTTACACAGATCATAAGAGTTTGAAATATATATTTCAACAAAAAGATCTAAATCTTCGGCAAAGAAAGTGGGTCGAATTGCTTAAGGAATATGACTGTGAAATTTTGGTAGCCGATGCATTAAGCAGGAAGTCTTTGGGAAGTTTAGCCCATATTCAAGTGAGTAGAAGATCATTAGTGAGGGAAATGCAGAGATTGCATGATATGGGAATCAATTTAGAATTGTCAGATTCAGGAGTGCTTTTGGCAAATTTCCAAGTCAAGCCGGTTCTCATTGATCAAATTAGAGAAGCTCAAGACAAAGACCCTCAGTTGGTGAATATAAAGAATGATGTGGGATCAGAAAAAGTTCCAGGATTTACTGTGACTGATGGCATGTTGAGACATGGTAGCAGATTATGTGTTCCAGCAGTTGATGGTTTGAGAGTTAAGATTCTTAAGGAAGCACATCATGCCAAGTATAATGTGCATCCTGGTGCAACAAAGATGTATCATGACATTAAGAATTCATATTGGTAGAGTGGAATGAAAAGAGATATCGCAGAATATGTAGCCAAATGTCTAACTTGTCAGCAAGTCAAGTTTGAGCTTCAGAAACGATCGGGACTACTGTAAGAGTTGCCATTGCCAGAATGGAAATGGGAGAGGGTGACTATGGATTTTGTGGTTGGATTGCCAAGGACTTCAAGGGGCTATGACTCAATATGGGTTATTGTGGATAGATTAACCAAGTCAGCTCATTTCTTACCATTCAAAATGACTTATGCGGCTTCTCAATATGCCCAGATTTATATTGATGAGATTGTCAAACTTCATGGAGTTCCAGTTTCGAATATCTCAGATAGAGGTACTCAGTTCACCTTGAGGTTCTGACAGAAATTACAAGAATGTCTGGGTATACAGCTCGATTTCAGCACAGCTTTCCATCCGTAAACAGATGGGCAATTAGAGAGGACCATCCAAACTCTAGAGGACATATTGAGGATGTGCATTTTAGACTTTGGAGGAAATTGGGATGCTCACTTGCCATTGATAGAGTTTGCCTACAACAACAGCTATCATTTCACGATTCAGATATCTTCTTATGAAGCTTTGTATGGTAGGAAATGCAGATCTCCCTTGTGTTGGGATGAGGCTGGAGAAAAGTATATCGAAGGACCGGAATTGATAAGATATACGTCAAAAAAGGTTCCACTGATCCGAGAAAGATTGAAGAAAGTTTTTAGTTGCCAAAAGAGCTATGCTGACCCAAAGAGAAAAGATCTTTAGTTTTCCATTAGAGACCTTGTATTTCTAAAGATTTCTCCAATGAAGGGAGTTCTACGGTTTGGCAATAGAGGCAAGCTGTCTCCACGATTTATTGGACCCTTTGAAATTTTGAGTAAGGTTGGAGAGGTTTTATACAAGTTAGCTTTGCCTCCTAGCATGGATAGTGTACATCCAGTGTTTCACGTATCGATGCTTCGTAAGTATGTTGCCGACTCTTCTCATGTGCTACAAGTGCCGGAAGTGGATCTTCAACCAGATTTGACGTATGAAGAAACCCCAATTGCAATAGTGAACCGAATGGTTAAAAAGTTAAGGAATAAAGATATACCAATGGTTAAGGTCCTATGGAGAAATCAAGCCATGGAAGAGTGTACTTGGGAAAGTGAGCAAAGTATGCAAGATAAGTATCCCTACCTATTTCAGATGTAAGGCAAGAATTTATAAATTCGAGGACGAATTTATTTAAGGGGGCAATAATATAATATCTGTCATTTTTGGCTATTTTATTAATTATATATTTGTTGAATTAATTGAGGATATAAAATGTTTTGAGGAAATCCAGAAATTTATGGTTGCATGGAGGATTTTGTGAGGCTGATTTCTAATTTTAAAAGAATAATTTGATAAATTATAAAAAATAAAAGTTGTAGATTTATATCTCATCTTTAATTTTGTAAAATGGTTCTGTTAAATTCCGTGTGAGTGAAGAGTTATGCCTTATTGACCAGAACCTGTCTGGTCCATTATTTTTTACAGGAATCTGAGTGTGTTTGAATTTTCTGGGAATGATTGAGGCTGAATGATCCAAAAGTGTAAACAGGAGAAATGTTCCTTTATGTGTTGTGATATTGGCTGTAAAATTTCAAGAGATTTGGATAAGTATAACTCAGTGGAGAGTAGACTTACTCAAGCCTATTTGGATAAATTTTGGGCAGTAAGTCAGGGTGAATTTTAGAGATTCACCATAGTTGGTGTAGTTATCCTTTTGATTTGAATTTTGGATATGTTGGATCTCTGAATGTCTATTTTAAGTGACAAAAAGAATCAGTAAGTTTTGATGTTTTTAGCTCATTTGCGAGCTGATTAAATATAAGTTGTCGAGGAAGGGTTCCAACTCGGCAAAAACTGGTATTTTTGAGCCGGCAAATGCGAGGTGGCATTTGCGAGCAGGCGAAGTGGCGAAGTGAGATTGCTAAGGTGGAAATTGGTGAAGAAGAGTTTGTCAAAGAAGCATTGCCGAGGTGGCATATGCGAAGTGGAGTTAGGCGAGGCAAATTTGGCGAAGAAGCATTGCCGAGGTGGCATATGCAAAGTGGAGTTAGGCGAAACAAGTTTGGCAAAGAGGCATTGCTGAGGTGGCATATGCGAAGTGGAGTTAGGCGAGACGAGTTTGGCGAAGAGGCATTGTCAAGGTGACATATGTGAAGTGGAGTTAGGCGAGGCGAGTTTGGCCAAGAGGCATTGCCGAGGTGGCATATGCGAAGTGGAGTTAGGCGAGGCAAGTTGGCGAGGTGGCATATGCAAGGCGGCATATACAAAGTGGAGTTCGTGAGGAGAGTTTGGCGAGGCAGCATATGCGAGGCGGCATATGCGAATTGGATATGCGAAGTGGGATTGGCGAAGTGGCATTGCCGAAGAGGATTGGCAAAGTGGCAATTGCTAGCTGGCTTATGCTAGGTGGCATTGCCAAGGTGGATTGGCAAGGCGAGCTGACAAGCAGAAATTTTGAGGCAGTAGCCTATTTAACCAGTGCCCAGTAGCGATTTTCTTCACGATTTTTCTTCTTCTTCTCTTCGTTCTTCTTTTGTTCTTCCTAGATTTATTCCATTTATTTTCTAATGCATTAATACTCAAAATTAATGCATTAAATTATTAGATTATCACATTTTAAGGCATCAATCTTCAGTTTCAAGCAGATTTTCTCAAGAAAATCAGTTTTGGAGAAATAAGGTAAATTTTCTTCAAATATCATTTTCTTTTTAGATTAATAAATTATGGTAGTTAGAATAGTTAATTATGGGTATATAGAATTTATTACTAGCATTTTGAGGTTATTAATGATAATTAATGTGGGAGAAATCAGAATTTATGGATTATCATGAATAGTAATGTGAGCAGTAATTTCGAAATTAAATTCAGATTTTCTTTAAGAGTTGAACTAAATTGATGTTGGGAATCAAAAATAGAAACTATAAGATGGTTAAATATTAAGAAATCATATTGAGTACTATTGATTAAGGAAAACCCTAATTTTGAATATTTGAAAATTCTCATAGGAGAAGAGAATCAAGGAAATTGAGGAGATTATTGTTTGAGCAAACTATTGAAGGAAATTCAAGGGTAAATTTGTGTAGAGGTAAGTATGAACACTGCATATGCATATTGTTTCTTTGAAATATTGCCCAAGCCTTTTTCCTTATCAAGTATGACATTGTATTAATGACCTATTAATTAAAGTTTCCATAATATTCTCAAGCAAATGATAATTGTTTCATGCGATTGCCATAATTATCTTGTAAATGACTTGATCATCTTTCCTTGGATCAAATTCATATGAAACCTATTCACTAACTTGATTAAATTTGTGTTATATGTTGATGGTCTTGTGACCAATATATTTCTTGTGAGATTGAAACCATATGACCCTATGGATAGAACGCTCTTCCCAATGAGAGTAAATTCATTGGTCCATTGTGCACTCTGGGAATCTAGCTGATAGGATTTTTTTTATCAGTGTTCCACCTAGAGGGGACCATTAACTCTAGGCGTATGTCTGGCCAAGCATGCGTTTGTGATAAGGTAGCAAGGACTATCGATGCGCTCTGTTGTGACAGGTAGCAAGGCTATTGATGTACTCTGTAGTTCTACCATGTAATTTGATAGTGTTATTCGATTGTGAGCACTTTTATTCTTGTAAGCATAACCATTTGATATTTTTCTTACCTATGTTCTTTGGATTGACCTTTCATTTGGATTGATGTATTTCTTATATATTGCATGTTCATATCTTATTGAGTTGAAGGCTCACTCCTCTTCTGTGGATTTCAAGTGATAGTGTAGCTCGTGAGGGAGCTAATAGAGAAGATCGAGCTTCTTGATTTATTCCTCCAAGAAGTCTTCATTTTAATCATTTTGATTTATATATATTTATTGAATTGTATTTTGGTACTGTATGAATTAGGAGTATACTCTAGAGCTCCGTAGTTAGATGTTGGGGATGATAATATTTTGATGACTAAATTGTTATATTTGGGTTATCCTTGTTCCTTAGTGATGTGGGAAGTATCTTTTGATCGGTAAGAAACAAGAGGAAATTCCTAAATGATATATATATATATATGTATGTATGAATGGTGATTATCTAAATCTTTGAAATGAATGTTTTAATGATAATCATATATGATGTAAATATGAAGTGTATATGAGATCCAGGATATGAGAGTTCTACGGGTTTATGGTGGTCTTAAACCTACCTTTACCCTAGGACCATCGCACCATTGGAGTTGGGGTGTAACAAATACCTTCCTTTTTCGGCATGATCTGACAACATTTTCACTGTCGATTCCTTGCTTGAGTTGGGTTAATTACTAATTTGTTCCTCTAATAATCACTATCCACATCTCCCTGTCTTTGTTTTGCCTCATAAAACAAAGGAGAACAAAGCCACCATCTTGCATGCCTTCACATCTCCCTTTCTTTGTTCAAATTGGTTGTGTTATGTTTGATAATATTTGTTTGGTTGATGTTTGATTGAAATTGATACTGGTTGTTTTGCAAAAGAATTTCTGTGTTTTGATTTATTTTTGTTTTTCTATAGAATGGAAAGGCAAGAAGAACTCATTTGGGTTATGGATGGTAATTATCAGAGGTATTTTGGGTTTTTTTATAAATATTTTAACTAAAAAGTTGAGTTTTGATTAACATAAAATAAGAAAAAATTAAACGGAATGACGTATTTATCTAGCAGAAACAAAATGCAGGAGTGTTTTAGTATAATTTTAAAAACAGATGGATGTATTAGTATAATATAAAAAAATGTATGGGTGTCAATATAATTAACCATTTTTAAATTATCAGTAATTTGAATTTAATACATGTTGAGCTTAATTTACAGTTTTAAAATTGAAAATAATATAATAAATTTAATGTAGCGTTTAACTTTTAATTTTTAATTTTATAAAATACATGATAAATTAATTTTTATCATTTATTAAATCATTCTTTATTTCAATTTTATAATAAACTTAATATAGTGTTTATCCTTCCTTCTGAGTGGGTAAATCATTCTTTATTTCAATGATCGGTTTTCTTGATTGGTTTAAGAAAATGTTATCCCAACTGACATGGAATGCAATACTTAAGGATTCTATTGCTTGACAGGTTTAAACCACTACTGTTATTTAATAAATTCATTATTCATTATAATGGAAATGTTGAATATGGTGCCATTAAAAATAGAAAGATGCAAGAAAAGTATCTATGTTTATGCATTTGTTGCTCGACTGACTTGGAATGCAACACAGAAGATTAGGAGGATTTTCCCACAAAAAGCATTTCATATATGGCGAAGAAAGGTTAGGAGGATTCTACTGCTTTACAGGTTTAAACCACAACTATCACTTTAAAATATATTAAAAGTGAAGTTAGTAGAGTAGAGTTTGAATTTAAATTTATTATTTCTGATTATTTAATAAAAAAATATAGTTAAGGTTTTTCTTTTAAAATTAAGCTTAATTTAATATTTTTAATGAAATATATAGACGATTTTTTCAAATTAAAAATAATATAATAAACTATTAATAAAAAATTTTATTAAGTAAAACAATAAATTTATTTGTTTTAAAGTCTAATTGATGTGGTAATAATTATCTATTTTTTTAAATATTTTAATTGTATTTATCTAATTTCCTATTTAGATTAGATTTGTTATACTTATCTAATTTCTTAATTAGATTAGATTTATTTTTTTTATTTTTCAGGTAATTCTAAAATATTTAGAATTTCTATTTAATAATTTTATTCTAATTAGGATTTGATACTTTATAAATAGGCATATTATGTAATTGTTTAAGAATATCTTATTATTAATAAAATTTCAGTCTTATTTTATTACTGGTAGACTCCATAAATTATTTTCCTTACGGACTCATGGATATTAAAGGCATAGACATGTTCTAGCCTTGTTTATCTATTTTCTCACTGCGTTAGGTGGTATCAGATGATACAATGAGGAAGCGGTTAAACAAAGTTAAAATACATTTATACCTCAAACTTCTTTGAGTTCACAAGAAAAATAAGTTTTAGAGTCCATCAAGAACAAAACAATATTGAAATTTTATTAATAATGAGATATCCCTAAACTATTACATAATAGATCTATTTATAAGGCATCAACTTCTAATTAAAAACTAATAAAATTATTAAATAGGAATTATAAAATTTAATTTATACATAATAGGTCTATTTATAAGGCATCAACTTCCAATAGCATTACTAAGCATATGAACTTGGTTGAATTAAATTTCACGCCCGTGATTGATCTTGTTATTCTTGCGATTATATTTAGTCGCACCCGCGACTATAGAGACATTGTTCATCTTGAAGCTACTGGATGTTTTGAAATTTTCTAAATTTAATTTCATGCCTGTGAATAAACTTGTCACTCCCGCGACTTCACCTAGTCACACCCGCGACTTCTTTGTGTCATGCCCGCTACTGGAGAGATACTGTTCATTTTGAGGCTACTAGATATTTTTAGAAATTCTCAAATTAATTTCGCGCCCACAACTGGAATATATTACACCCGTGACCTGAAACTTTTTAAGATTGCGACTGACTTTGTCGCATCTATGATCAAACTTGTTCCTATAGTCGTGTCTGCGACTACAAGTGGTCGCGCCCGCGACACAACAACATCCTGTAATACTTTAGAAAAATACTTGAAAAATCTTGCACATAATCAAACAAACTCATTAGTCTATTAATTTGGTGTTTGTAACCATCAAAATAGATATGATGAAAACACTAAGGTCTAACATTAATTCATTAGATCAATAGACTAAAAGCTAGTATTACTAAGAGATTAGAATACACTTTAGTAATTTTTGAAATTACTAATGCTCTTAATAGATATGTATTAATATAGTGATCATAAAAATAGACATAAAATTGATGAAAATACACGTGTGATTTCTAGAAAGAGAGTTACATATATTTTAGAATTGTTAATTCATTCACCGAAAAGTACGAATGATCAATTGTGAGTTATTTATTCACAATTTATGAAATCTAAATTCTAGATTAGTTTTAATCTTTATATTTTTATAAATTTTTTAATACGAAAAACTTAATTTTAAATTCTATTTTAGTTTTTTTTTTTAATTCTGATGTAAAATTATTATTTTTATTTAAATAACAGAGAGAATACTAGTTTTAGTACTTGACACTGTTTTTTCAAGGGAAATATATTTTATTCATCATTATAACTATATGAACAATTAATGCACTTGCGAAAAAATTACAACTGTTAAGATATTAAAATATCTCACATTGAAAAATTAGTCAAATTATAAAAAAAGTATATATAAGTTTAAAGAATAATTACCTAATAGCTAGTTCTAACTTTTAGATATAGTTATTTTTTAAACTCATCCTAAAGTCAATATTATTCATTGTGAGTTTGACCTCCTCACATTTATCCTTTAGGTCAATTATCGAAAATTTAACATAATATAAGAGCGGGTTTATTTCCTGATTTATTGGGCTGGGACCTATTAATTCCCAATTACCTATTTATACTTACCAATTATTTGTGAGCTGGTAACCCATTAAACTACCAAATCACTATCAATTACTTATGGGTTGGTAACCCATCAAACTATCAATTACCTATTAATATTTTAATTGTCCTAAATTATCAAGTATCAACTAGATCAGACCTGTTACCACTTGAGATAGGAGTGTTAAGATATTAAAATATCCCACATTGAAAAAATAGTCAAATGATAAAGAGTATATATGAGTTTAAGGGATGATTATTTAATAATTAGTTCTAACTTTTAGTTATGGTTATACCTTAAACTCATTCTAAAAGTCAATACTATTCTTTATGGATTTAACCTCCTTCCATTTACCTCTTGGGCCCATTATCGAAGACTTAATATGGTATCAGAGCGAGTTCTTTTCTAGTTTGTTGGGGTGAGATCCATTAATTCTCCATTCTCAATAATAATTACCTACTTGTACTTGCTATCAAATTACCTATACTTGTACTTGTTGGGCTGATAATCCATCAATCACATTAGAAAAATAGTCAAATGATAAAAAGTATATATGAGTTTAAGGAATAATTATCTAATAACTAGTTCTAACTTTTAGTTATGGTTATATCTTAAATCCATTCTAAAGTCAATATTATTTCTTATGAATTTGACCTCCTCTCATTTACCCCTTGAACCCATTATCGAAAATTTAACAGTTATGTATTGAGTCAAGGTGTAATTTTTTTAATTAATTTTAAGAAATTATATATTTTATTAATTTATTTCAAATTAATAGAGTCACTTTTTTTAATCAAATTAAATACGTTATATACATCTTTACATTTATAAATTTTTAGAGCAAAATCGTATGTCAATATAAACAATATTTATTAAATAAAATAAATAGGCTAACCAAGAGATATAATAATAATGTGTAGCACTAATATTCTTGTATAATTTATTTTTTTAGCCTATTCTTATATCAAGCATTTCTTTTTTTTTTCCTAAATTAGTATTTTTTTTTTAATGAGAAGCTACCGAGATTCAAATTTTAATCTTTATAAAATGAGATATATATTTAATTATTAGACTTTTGATTCTATATTACTTGTATTTCGTTGAAAGGTATTTTTTGAATTATTTTATGCGTTTATTAAAATTAAATTTTTATGCATCTATAAAAATTATCTATTTATCATGCGAGTTTAAAAACATCCCCTCGTAGCAACATGAGTTGAGACTACTGGAAGAAATTCAAATCAATTTCTTGCTTAATACTTTTTATATATAATTTTATAATTTTATTTTCAAATCAAAATATATTTTTATTAATATAAATAAAAAAAATCATGTTTTTTCCCTAATAGAAGCATCTCCTATACTCAAATTATATATTCAAAAATTACTTTCAGATAATGCATGAAACCCCATTTTCACTTGAGTACATATTAACGTGAATACTTTATCATTTTAAATAAGAAAAAAAAAAAAAAGCTTTCTATTTGTAAACTTCATACATAAAATATTTACAATTTTATAAATTTAGGTTTATTTAATTTAACTGTTGTAATTAAATGTTAACAGCTAACAGTCCATTAACTATTGAGTTTTGAAACATTGTTTTAAATGCTAAATTTATCATATTAGTCCAACATTAAAATTATAAAACATCACGGATTAGTGATTGTAAAATGTAAATTTAAATTTCAAACTCTAACTTCCATCCACTCTTCCTAACATCGTTATCAAAATTGGATCCAACTGATTGGTCAAATTAAAATATTTGGAACTAAATTAAGGACCGAACAAATTAGCTCCATATATTTATTGTTGAATAATCGGATAAAAAATCAATGAATCGGCCGCTGAATCAGTCAAAATAGATCGGTTTTTCCAGTTATGACGAGTCAATTTTTTTACTTTTTTTTAAATTTAATATCAAAACGACATTGTTTTTGTCAATTTTACCGACGCTAATCTTATTTCATGTTATCCTATTATGTGAGTAAATGTTCGAGCAAGTAAATATCCATAATTTACTATATATATAACTTTTGATTTAATGTGATTGGATTGACACTATAAAAAATATGACTTTATATAGATTTTTAATTTAATCATAATATATTTATTTTCATCATATATATAATAAATGTTAAATTATATATACAAATATATATATATTGATTTTTTTTTATTTAATCGATTTTACTTTAATCGAATCTTTAATTCTCTACTTTTATCGATTTTTTAATCGGTCTTCCTAATATATCCTTAAGTGTACGCATTGTCTATGCCCAATAATTCACATCAAATGTGAGTGATATTTTTTAATGGTTAAATGCGCTTTAAAATTTTAAATATATTATATTTTATCTTTATAATTTAATGGATGACACTTTTATCCATACATTATATTTAAAAATAATTTATAATTAATCATAATTTATAAAACTGTAACTTATAAAAATATATGAATAATATAGTCTTTTAATAAATAAAAAATAAAGTGAAATATATTTAAAAATTTTAGAATATATTTAATCATTGCGTTCTTTTTATTATTTTAATTCATATTTTGTTAAGTACAAAAAATTAAACTACAAGCAACTACACCCATAAAATTTTGAAACCAACAACACTTATCAAAATTTTCCATTCATTCGAGAGAAACTGTGTGTTTTGTAGGGATGACAAAGTGTCCCGATTAAGTGGAAATTCACTTTGACCGGTCCAATCAAAATGGAGAATTCCTACTATAACAGGAAAATCAAGTGGGATAAGAAAAGAAAAATCCAAAATTTTTAATGGGGATTGGAATACGCTCCGTCCCATAACTTACCCTATTTATCATATTCCTAAATCATCCCCACATCAACCGCCCCGCCCCGCCCCGCTCCGCTCCGTCCTATCCCATAACCTGCACGCAATACATTCTTATGGTAAAGATGCAAAGGCATCCCTGAAAATCTCACCCAAACAATTACATAGCTCAAATTGTTATCCAGAATGTTAAAACTTGTTCCCTATGGTTGTACCTAGAGGTAATGTCCTAGTATTAGCCATGGTCCTTCTAACAGGACTTTGTTGTAATCAGATTTGGAAGAAAATTTAACCAGAAAATAGTCATTAACTAAATCAATAACTTTGTAATCACCAGAAGGCTTCCACAAAGACTGAATTCTAGAGCACAACATTTTGTACTCAATTGTGCGCCCCACCATTCTCCCCACGCACTATAACATTTTTCCATGGTTTGGCAAGCTCTTTATTGGTATTGTCAGACAAAATAATATTGGGTATCTCCTTCTTCCTGTTGATTTGAATATCTGTTGGTGATCATGTGGAAGTAATTCCCCTTTTCTTCCCTGTATTTCCACTCTCTTTATGATTCTCTTTTTCGCCATTCTTATTATACCCTACTCTTTCGTTTTCCCCATTCTCCTCTATCATCTGGTCATGCTTCGATTCTTGATCCCCTTTTCATTCTCAGAATCCTCATATTCTGCTTCTGTGCTTCAGACATCTTCTCCTCCGTACTCTTATAATCCTCCCTAGTATCTGAACCCATATCTGATGCATTTCCTTCTTCCACCTGTTGCATAAGTTTTTCTTTGAAAGACATCCGCATGACGCCTTCATGATTGGTAGTCACTCCTGATCTTGCCTTTGATGTCTCCTCTCGAATCCTAAATTTTTTCTACGATCTGTCATACGGAGAAGGAGGGTGGGTAGGTCTCTCTCTCGATACCTCTTGGGAGGTTTCCAGCGAGAGCATCGAATATTTACTGTTTAGTTCTTTATAAATGGTAGAATCACACAAAGATTTATGGGAACAGAATATGTTACTTCCACAGTAATGCCTGGCAGGGACATGAATTCGTCCAATGCATAAAAATAGAGTGTGTGTATATATTTATATATATTAGTCTTTCAGAAAAATAGAAATTAACCATAACAAAATAAATACAAGATTAGAGCTAAATTGATTTGAGATTTATAATTTTTATTATTATAATATAATATTTACAAATTAATATTAGTAATTTTTATTTGATAATAATTTTTAAGATGTTAATTTAGGATAATAATTTTAATAAATTAATAAAATTATATTTTTCTTAAAACCTTTATATAATTTTGTAGTTCTATTTATATTATAAAATAATAATTTGCCTTTTTTTTAGCACATATGTGATGCTTTTTACAACATACATAATGTTTAATTTGATTTTATTTTAAATGGGAAATCACTGCAACTATGAAATATAAAAAATTTTTGTGTTTGTTTATAATGTAAAGATTATTTTTAATCTAGGTCATTGAATAAGTTTAATGCAATGAAAAATATCAATAAGCGTTGAATTTAATTATTTATTATTATCTTAATATATATTTAGTGGATTAATTAATATTTAATTAATTAAATTGATAAAATATAATGAATTATTGGTTTATTAAATATATGTATGTTAAATTATTAATTTATTCATTAATTAATATCTTTCTTAATTAATAAAATTTAAATAGTTCAAGACTATTAATTTATAATGTTATACTATACATTATATTATATTTATACTCATATAATATATTTGAGTTTAATTGATTAAATTAATTTATTTGGATGTCCTATTTTTCCATATTCTATTGTATTATAAAAACTTAATTTAATTAGATTGACAAAAAACAATGCTAAACTCTAAATAAACGTCCGTTTGAAAAAAAAAAAAAAAAAAAAACTCTAAATATACATTAACCTTAGGATATTTGAGCTATCCTAAATAAAAATTATTATTATTTTTTTCTCATATATTTATTTAAAATATCACTAAATTATATTATTCTTTGACTTAGGATATTTGAGCTACCTATTATGTAATTTATCTTTATTTTTTGTTGTGCCTATTAATCAACTTTTTTACTCCTTTATATATAACTAAATTGTAAAATGGAGATTATGTATATTATTATACATAATATTGAAATTGAAGTTAATAGTTTTTTTTCTTTTTCCTTTTTAATGCTGGGGTTTTAATATTAAATTTTGTGATATTCATTAATAGTAAAATATGGTAATACAAAATAATGAGAAATGATTCTAAATGACATAGTGGAGTTGATGATATCGGTTCAGTTTGAAAAGTTGTCATTAAATTAAATCAATCCTTTTGGTTTAAAAAATTTTCAAATCAAACTAAATTATAATCATAATCAAACAGTCAGTTTATTTCGATTTAATTACCTTCAATTTATTGGTTTCAAACCAAATTTTTTTTTTTATACATCATCATTATTTTATTATAAATTTAAAAAAAATATCGATGACAAAAAAAAAAATTCAAAAATAGTTTAATATACAACGTAAAATTTATCTAGTTCATTAATTAACATATCCAAAACTTATATTTTTCTCAAGATTTAGACTTTTTTTTTATTTATCTTTAGTTAATTTTCATGAATGATCATTTGTTTTAAATTTTAAATTAATATTATGTTAAAAAAAATATGTGGTTAGATATATGTAATATTCTAGAAGAATTGTCACACCTCAACTCCAGTGGTGCGACGGTCCTAGGGTAAGGGTAAACTTAAGGCCACCATAAACCCATAAAACTCACATATCCTGAATCTCATACACAATTATATCAAATACAATATCACATATTATCATTTTCATATTCCATATAAGCATAATTCATTTCTTTACTATATTATTTTATAATATTCTCTTGTTCCTTAGTGATGTTACTGATGAAAAGATGCATCTCACATCACTAAGGAACAAGAGTGTCCAAAAAGGGAACAATTCATATATCAAAATATTATCATCCTCAAGTGACTAAGTACAGAGCTCTAGAGTATACTCCCATTACATATTGTATCATAATACCATTCAATGAATATACATAATCATATATCAAAAGAATTACAATGGAAGCGTCATGGGATGAACAAGTCAAGAAGCTTGATCTTCTCTACTAGCTCCCTCACGAGTTACACTATCACCTAAAAATCCACAGAAAATGAGTGAGCCTTCAACTCAGTAAGATATGAACATGCAATAAGAAAGAAATACATATACATATATATCTATATATATATAAATATATATCCGAAAGAAACATCCATATCGAGAACATGGGTAAGAATCAGAATATGGTTAGGCTTACAAAGAAACAGAAGTGCTCACAATCGAATAGCACTATCAAATATCATGGTAGAACTACAGAATGAATCGATAGTCATGCTACCTATCATAACAGAGCGCATCAGTAGTCCTTACTACCTTATCGCAAACGCATGCTTGACCAGGCATATGTCTAGAGCTCGTGGTCCTCTCTAGGTGAAACACTGGTAAAAATCCTACCAGCTGGGATCCCAAAGTGCACAATGGACCAATGAATTTGCTCTCATTTGGAAGAGCGTTCTATCCATATGATCATATGGTTTCATATCACAAGAACATATTGGTCGCAAGACCATCAATATATATATATCATAATTTCATCCAAGTTTAACAAGTAAGAAGCAAGTAGAAATCATGTGAACTTGATCCAAGAAAGTTGACCAAGTCACTCACATTATATATATGTACACATGGAATCTCATGAACCAATGGTAAATTTTGGTTTTGAAATACCAGAAACTATTGAATTTATTTGTCCGATAATATATATAATAAAGTATACAAGAATCATATGGGTTCACATTTAGAATATTTGGTCTTATCATAAGAAATAACAATGCAATGTTCATACTTACCTCAACACAGATTTATCCTTGAATTTCTTTCAGCAATTTGCTCAACTCTAACTCCTCAATTACTTTGATTTTCTCTTCCTAAGAAAATTTTCCCAAATATACAAAATTAGGGTTTTCCTAAATCAATAATGTTCAACATGATTTCTGAATATTTAACCATGTTAGAGTTTCTATTCTTAATTTCTAACATCAATTTAATTCATCTCTTAAAGAAAAATCTGCATTAAATTCGAATTTACTGTTCATATTACTATTCATGACAGTCTATTAATTCTAATTCCTCCAACATTAATTACAATGTATAACCTTAAAATGCTTGCAATAAATTTCTTACACCCATAATTAATTATTCTAACTGTCAGATTTAATTAATCCTAAAAGAATATGGAATTTGAAGAAATTTATCTTATTTCTCCAACACTGAATTTCTTGAAATATCTTGTTTAAATCTGACAATTTCTACCTTGAAATATGCTAATCTAGAGTTCTAATATATTAATTTGAGTATTAATGCCTTAGACAAGAAATGGAATTGATCTGAGAAAAGACCGAAGAAGAACAGAGAAAGAAGAAATAAAATCGTGCAGAAAACGCTACTGGACACTGGGTTAAATAGGCCACTGCCCAAAATCCCACTCGCCAGCTCGCCTCGCAAATCTTGCCTCGACAATGCTATCTCGCATAAGTCAGCTCGCCATTCCCACTTCGCATTTCCCAGCTCGCACTTCCTAGTTCGCCAAACTAATCCGGTAATGCCACTTCGCTAATCGAACTCGCATATGTCACCTTGCATATACTGCCTCGCCAAACTCTCCTCGCGAACTCCTCCTCGCATGTGTCGCCTCGGCAATGCCTCTTCGCCAACTCGCTTTGCCTATCTCCCTCTTCGCCCAATCCTACTCACGAATTTCCACTTCGCATATTCCCTCTTCGTAAAATGCCTCTTCGCATAATGCCACCTCGCCTTTCTTCTTCGCCAAATCCTCTTCGCCAAATCCTCTTCGCATATGCCTCTTCGCCAATTGCCACTTCGGCAATCTCACCTCGCCACTTCGCCACTTCACATTGCCGGCTCGCCAAAATGCCACCTCGTATTTTGCCGGCTCACCAGATCTTACTAAGTTAAAACTCTTCCTTGGCAATTTATACTTAACCAACTCGCAATTGAGCTATAAACGTCCAAACTTCCTGATTCTTTTTGCCACTTAAAATAGACATATAAAGGCTCAACATATCCAAAATTTAAATTACAAAAACAACTACACATACCCTGGTGACTCTCTAAATGTCACCCAGACTTACTGCCCCAATCCATCCGAACAGGTCTGATAAAGTCCACTCTCCACTGAGATATACTTATCCAAAAATTCTGAAATTTTATAGCCAATAACACAATACATAAAGAAACATTTCTCATGTTTACACCTTTGGATCAAACTACCTCAGTCATTCCCAGTAAATTCAAACAAACTCAAATTTCCTACAGACACATTAAACTAGACCAGTCCTGCTCAAGGAGACATAACTACTCATACACACAGAATTCTGCTAAGCCATTTTACAGAATTATAAATAAGACATAAATCCACAATCCTTATGTTTTACACTTTACCAAATTATTTCCTTAAGATCATGCAACCAACCTCACAAAATCTTGCAACTGTAACTAGAAATTCTGGATTTCTCAAACATTCATATTTGAAATTAATTTAAATTCATCAATTACACAATAAATAAAATACAACAAAATGGCAGATATTACAAGAATATATAGACTTAAGTGAACCATATCAATGGAAATTAAGTAAATTAATGAATAAAATAGGTCAAGTTGATTTTAGAAAGTATTAAAAGAACATTCAAGAAAAATTTTTCTTTAAGAAACCCTAAAAATGATAATGAGAAGCATCAATCGGTAATTAATTTTTAAAATATTTTTAAAGGTTTCTTTACTAAAACCGATTAGAGATACCTTAATTTTGTTTCTTAAATAACATAAGAGAAATAATTTGGGATCAAGATGAAGTTAATTGAGAGAATGTTTAGTGAAAATGAGAAAGATGGTTAGAAAACCCTCATTTATAGCACCTTTCAGTTTTCAATTTTTAATTTATCTTCCATAGTTTTTTTGCTCAATTTTTTTTCATATACTTTAAATTAGATGAATTACTGACCAATCAAAAATAAATTGGAATGAATATGACACTAGAAGTGTGATTGAATAAAAGAATGAAAAATGTTCAATGTTAGTGTATTAATTAAATGATAGCAAAGTTGTAAATATGTGAGGAAGGCAAGGGCAAAATGGGAAAGGCATAAAATTTATGGGACTCACATCCTTGGGATATTTTGGAAGACTAAAATCTATAAAATTTTACTTCATTTCTCTTGGGAGGGTCGGCCACTTATACCTATTATTGGAAGAGTTATGTGATTTTTCTCTCTTTAAGTCTTACATTTTTATTTTGGTGAACAAGTGTCTTAAATCTAGAGAATTCTATTTAGAGAAAATAAAATAAATATTAACCCTTCTATCTAGTATGGACGAACCATTATTTCCATGTCTTTCAAATATTTCCTTCCACTCTTCTTCGTAGAATTCAAACTTTCAAGCTAAAAAGAGTTAGGTAGTAGTAAGAATTGATTATTTGGAAGATGATTAAGTTGATAATCAAACAATTTTGAGGAGATGGGAGGAAATGATTCAAGTATCCAAGTTAAGGTAAATTTCTCAAACTTAGTCTTTAATTCAATTTAATGAATTCTATAGTTAGAATAATTGATGAATTAGATTATTTGAATTATATAAGTGATGATATGTGCAAATAAGATAGGATGTTGAAGTTGTTTGAACCTAAATTAAGGGTTCAAAGAGTTTAATTTAATCTCTTGATTTTAAATTCATTTTATTAGCTTGTAAGTAAAGATTAATGAATTGATTTGATGATTGAATCTAATTAGAGGAATTTGGAATTAGGGTTTCAAGTTGAGAAAAACTTAAGTTATGTTAGGGTTGTGAGAACTTATGAATAAACAAAAAGTTGTAGCTAAATTTTTATAGTATTAAGAAAATAATTTGAAAAAGTATAAAATATAAAAGTTGTAGATATATGTCTTAAATAAATGTTTATAAAATAGTTTTACAAAATTTGATGTGTGTAAGGAGATATTAATTTCTAAGTGAGACTGGCTCATATTATAAGACTTGTTGGAAATCCAGAATTTATGATTTAATTTGAGGAATCTAGAGACTGAATTAGAGAAAGTTTAAAACATGAAAAATGCTCATCTATATGTGAAACATATATTTGTAAATTAGTTTTTAAATTGTGTATTCAAGTTTTGAGTTATGATCATCATAGTAGGATCTGCCCGGGTGACGGTTTACTGAATTGCTGGGTTGATTTTAGAAATTCACCAAAAAATGTGTAGCACATAGAATGATTTGAATTTTGGACATATTAGAGTTTCACAAGTCTAGTTTAAGTGAGAAAATAATTAGAGTAATTGGATATTATTAGCTTAAAATATAAATAAGAGAAGCAGAGCTGCCATAATTTATTCATTAAGTAAATTTCTTGGATTAAACCTTAAGTTTAAAATGTAAAGGGAATTAATTCAATTAAGGTTAGAGTTGTTATAATTCCATAAATAATGAGTTTTGAATTTTAATTAATTAATGTGTAGCTTCTAGGAAAGATGGAGGACAAAAATGCTTACTTTAAGAACTAAGGCTCAAGTTATAAAATTGATTAATCAAGCATTAAAGGTGAGTTGTAAATATATTATTATGCATGATTATAGCCACTCTTTAAATTATTGAATCCATTTACTTATTGTTATCATTGGACTGAAACCTTTTTCTTTATTGATTAATAATTTTTATTTGATATTTCCTACATTGATACCATAGAAAGGAGCAAGGGTGAAGATTTCAGTAATCAATTCATTAAATTTCAAAGTGAGCTCATAATCCACATCTCATATTATTCTATTGAGTTTCAAAAGATTGATTTTATTAGGATTAATAATTTCAATTTTGCTTCAAATCAATTAAACTTTCAAATAAAAATTTCATTTGAAAGTTGTCACATGAAGACGTCAGTGTATTCAAAGTATTTATTTATTTGGCATGAAAGATTTCAATTTCAAACTATAAACTTGAGTTTAGATTTTTTTTTTTTTTTTTTAAGTAAAGGAGAATGATGCGGTGATAATTATCTATTTTTATAAATATTTTAATTGTACTTATCTAATTTCCTATTTAGATTAGATTTATTATATTTATTTAATTTCCTAATTAGATTAGATATACTTTTCTTATTTTTCAAGTAATTCTATAATAGATAGAATTTCTATTTAATAATTTTATTAGTTTCTAATTAGGATTTGATGTCTTATAATAGGCCTATTATGTAATAGTTTATGGATATTTTATTATTAATAAAATTTCAGTCTTATTTTATTTTGGTGGACTTTAGAAATTATTTTCCTTGTAAACTCAAGAAAGTTTAAAGTGTATACATGTTTTAGTCTTATTTAACCGCTTTCTCATTGTGTCATTAAGAGAAAGTGAAGTGATAATCACATGAGACTAAGGGTAGAAACAATGTTTTCAGGCTAAGTCTGATAAAAAAAATCTGTGAAAGCAGAGGGTCAAAAGTTCGTTTGGGGTTGAACTGATAGAATCGGAATAAAACCGAAAGTAATAAAATTAATATTGTATAATATAAAAAAAAAAAAAACATAAATTTTACTATATAATTTGATATTTATTATTTATATACTTAAAATAAAAATAATGTATATATAATTAAAATTAAAAAATAAAGTAAATATATAATTAAATATTTATTATCTACAAGAAAATTTTCATTAATAAATCTAATTAAATAACTAAATAGCTAAATTATCTTTAATAAATAAGTTATATTTAATTAATTTAATTTAGCTAAAAAAATATTTATGTTTAGTAAATTTAGTCAGTTTTAGACTTTTAATTGAATTTAATTAGAAAAATATTTATATTAGTATTATAATTAATATTACATATTATAATGGCTCCAGTTTCTATTGATTTTAATTAATTTTGATATTCTTATTTTATAATTTAATATATTTGCTTATTTTATGTATATATATATATAGAAAGTTGGAGCAGCCTGCGTATGGAAAAGCAAAGGAACGAGAGTGAGTAGAAATCAAATCCTACATCGGAAGTACAAAGCAAAAAGGAGAAAAATGAACAATATAAAACTGAGCAAACAACATGAGCAAAGAACATGGGCT
>CANXYC010191446.1:0-21860 GCA_948193065.1 Aleurites moluccanus
GATTTTATGATTGCTGATCCTTTGACTAAGGGCATGCCACCACATAAATTTAAGGATCATGTTGAAAGAATGGGACTTGGTTCCTTAATATAATTTTTCGTTATAAGAACGATATTGTTTTAATGAAACTCTTAATATGATATTTTCTCTTTGAGTTATGTATACATATTAATTTTATTTACTTTGGAAAATATCTTTGAAGTTAGGATCTAGAATGAACATATGGTTTATTCATTAAGTTATATGGAGAGATTGTTGAGAAGTATAAAACATTGTAATACATGGAAGAGAATACTTAATTGTAGGTGTTATCGCCATGATTCATATGTTTTTATTTCTCACTACATTAAATGGTGGAAAACGTGGAACAAGTGGGAGAATATAAGTTATTTTTAGTTTTTCTTTTTAATGGAGTTGGCCACTCCATTAAAGGTAGTGGTCCACTTCTCTTCCCATTTTCTTCTCCCATTTTCTGTAAAAAACTACCCATTATCATCATTAACTGTGATGGACAGTTAATGGTGAAGGGTATGTGTAGAGGTTCATAGATTTGCTCTCAAAAATACACAAAATTCACCATCTGATTTTGAGAGAAAAAACCCAGAAAATTACCTCTGTAATTCGTAGCTATTCCTGCAACAACAACAAGCAATGGCTGGAGGTATTTATGATTTAATTTCCTCTGCATTATGTTATATATATAAAACATGATTATTTTTGATTAATTTTATTTTAGTTATTCATGTTTTATATAATTTGCTCTTACACACGCTACAATGGATATATCCTGGGTGTTTTTTTCTCTCTTTTTTGACTTTTCAATCTTCTGGATTTACAGAAGCTGCTCTTTTTAGATAGCTGAGGAGTGTCAACTTTGTGTTTCCTCTTTGTTAAGCGAAATTAGAGCAGAGGTTGAATTTATGCTTATGCTCTATTTTATTTTGTTTTGTTTAAACTTTGAAGATTTAGAGAGAATCTAGTTTGAGAGATCGTAAATCATAAAAATTTAGAATTGATAGATGATAAAAATTTCCTCTTCGATTCTTGTGCTCTGTTTTTGTGTTTTTGATAGGGTTAATTATTATTTTAATGATGCAATATATTAAATCGCTTCTGACTTTTTAAAAATATACTAATTCTCTCCCGTCATAATATATTATTAAATTTTTTCATCCAATTTTGTCATTAATCCAACCTTATAAAGTAGTAAAGAGATAGAAATACTCTTATTTTTTATTTTTAATTAATTACATTCTATTTTTGTTTTAAACTTTTTTTAGGGTTAAAAAATTTATTTTCATATTTTTGACAAATTTTAAAATAAAAAATAAATAAAAATATTTTTTAAAAAATATTTTTTATTTTTTATTTGTTATTTTTTATTTTAAAAAAAATTAAGAAGAAATTAAATTATTTCTTCTTAAATTTTTTAATAAAAATAAAAAAATTATTTTTATATTTTTGACAAATTTAAAAATAAAAAGTAAAAAAATATTTTTTAAAAAATATTTTTATTTTTTATTTGTTATTTTTAAAAAAATAAAAAAAATATTTTTAAAAAATATTTTTATTTTCAAATTTGTTAAAAATATGAAAATATATTTTTTAATCCTAACAAAATTTTAAAGTAAAAATAGAATATAATTAATTAAAATTAAAGGGTAAGAATATTTTTACCTTTTTATTATTCTTATAGGATTGATTAACAGTAAAACTGGACGAAAAGATCTAATAGTATAATATGACATTCGTCAAGGAGTTAATATATTTTTTAAAAATAAAAAATTTAATATATTAAATTATTTTATAATAATAATAATAATAAGAATAATAATTAACCTTTTTTTATATTGGGTGGAAGATTTTTAACAGCGTTTCTCGTCGGTGCTTAGTTCTTCTTGGGTACAATTCTTGCCATCGATTGTTTCAACCATCATTGTTGCAACTTGTGGTCTTCATTTTCATGGTAATATGCGATTTTTTTTTTTTTTACTTATTTATTTAAATATATATCATTTTTGTTTTTCTTTTTATTTTTTAATCTAAAATTAGAGTTAACGTGATAATAATATTAATAAAAAATTAATATATCAACTTTATCATCTAGAGTTTCCGCCGAAATTCAGATAAAAATAAATTTTATTAAAAATTAAAAATTTATGTATTAATTTGTAAAAGTTAAATATTCTACATAAATTATAATTTCGGTCAAAATTTATATTTTTTTTTTGTAAATAACTTTTTTATAAATATATGCAATTAATCATTTTTGTAAATATTATTTATTTATACCGTATGAGCTCAGAAATAATAATTAATGATTTTTACCTCAATAATATTCCAATCAAATTGTTTTGGATTAATATGAGTTATAAGTAGGGTTTATGATTGGCTAAACAAAGGCCCAAATCAAATAGATTCTGAAGTATGGCCCATGGGCTTTAAGTGCCCAAAAATGATATACATTATACATACACGATTTGTACGGAACCTCTTCTTCACTGAGCCCTCTGTCTTTTCCTTGCCATTCCTCAACTCAACACATCCTTTGCATGGATCTTCTCTGCAACGCCTACTCCAATTCTTCTGATGAAGAACTTGAACCCGAACCCAAACCCAAATCCAAAACTGAATATAGAACCATCGTTCTCCCTCCTTCAAAGCGACCCAAACCCAATAACCTTATAAATTTTCAAAGTGAAGCTCCGATTCAAGGCAGATACATATCTAAGCGAGAGCGAGCTCTCCTTGATCAGGCTTCTCCTGTACCCGATTCGCTGCCAGACCCGACTCCGAATCCACCTCTTACGTCTCCTACTGGTAAATATATTTTCTTCTCTTATTATTTATTTCTCATTTGCTTCATTTTTAAATATCAATTTAGTTGATAATTATATTGATGTGGGAATGCTTATTTTAGGGAGAAAATTAATGGGTTTGTTTTATTTTGCTTCAATAGTAACAATTTTTTCATTTGCTAGCTCTTTCTTGTGGATTCTAGGCATAGTTGTAAATGTCATTTTTTTTTGGTAAATTTTTGCTCGGACTAGGATTCAAACAAGAGACCTTTCAGCCCTAAAACCATCTCCAATCATAAACACCATTATGCAGACAATTGTACATCATTTTGAAGTTTATATCTCATTGAATAGTAATTTCATTTCCAACCATAATTCTATTTTTAACACAATTTTTTACACAAAAAAAAAATATTCTTTTTATATTCTTTTTTATCTATTTTATACAATTTATTATAATTCTCCAATATTTTATAATATTGCACTAATTACCTATAAATAAATATATTTTATATATTTATTAAAAAAAAAATTAGATTATTAATTTAGTAAAGTGATAATATAACAAATTAAATTATTTATATTTTAATCTACGTTATGTTATTAGATTAATATGTATTTTGAATGTTTATGGTAATTTTAATTAATATTATTAGTGTTGATATTTTATATTTAATTTGTATTTAATATATAAAACAATCGAGATCTAATTTTGACAATTCGAAACCTAATTAAATTAATCGAGATTAAATTCAATTAATTCGAAACCTAATAATAATCAACCGAAACCTATAATTAAATTGAATATATAATATAATAATTGGTATAAATTAATTTGTGTTATTTCAAATTCTTATATTATATGTCCAAATTAATTGGTTTTCTTAAAATATGATTTTTTTGTAAAAATTTAGATAATATTAATTTTATTGCTTGTATTTAATTTAAATATTTATGTAAAAATTAATATATATATATTTTAAAATTACAATTTAAATATAATGGGAATTTTTTATAAATTAAAATTTTTAAAATTAATTATTTATATAAATTAAAAATTAAATAACAAAATTTAAAAAAATATGGACTTATTTGTAAAATTTTTATTTTAATTATAATATATATATATATATATATATATATATATATATATATATATATTAAATAAAAAATAAAAAAAAAAAAAAATTTGCAGTTGATGAACAGTAGAACACCAAATTGGTGTTATACTGTTCACAAATGCTATTTTGCAGTGGAAAATGGAGATGCTTTGGACAAGGAAAATTGCGGCAACACGCCATTTTACCGCTGCATTGGAGATGGCCTAAAGACTTTAATACCACTAAACCAAAGGCTCATTGGTGTAGGCTTATTGGTGTAAATGGCAATTTTAGCTCCTGCAATTCCAATTCTACTCATGTTGCAAGATTCCTATTATTTGAACTTGAAGTACTTTTTTTATATACAATTTCACACTGAAGGTGCATATTTCAATATAAAGTGTTAATTCATGTTCTGATGTGTTATTTTGTTTTTAAGCACTTGAAAGAATTTCAATGCTTTTTTTGCTGAAGCACTTTTTTTTGTTCTCAGTTTTGGGAAGCATTACAGATTCTGATCTACCCCGTGATATTTTGTTAACTTTGAAACAAGCAAAGGGTCGTTCGCAGCTAAGCCAAATATCTAAAAGGCTGTTTACTACTCTGCATTGCCACACAAAGGCTGTCAACACGCTCAGTTGGTCTCAAAGTCATGGTATGCTCTGCTAATTAGTGTTACTGTTATATATTCCCTCAATTTCCTTTCAGATATTGTTTCCCTTGCTTTTGTTGCATTATGACCTAGGATGGCTGGATGTGCTACATGACTATTTCTGTGATTTCAGTTTTGTTTTGGTCATCTCAGTTTCATAGAATCTTTCTTATCATGCTTTAATATGCATATCGTTGGCCTTATTGATCTGTTCATTATAGTTAGTCTGCAGCTCATCTTCTTGCTTCTGCTGGGATGGATCACACTCTCTGTATATGGAATGTGTGGAGCAGAGATCAGAAATTAGCACGGATATTTAGAGCTCATAATGCAGCTGTGAAAGATGTGAAATGGGCACAGCAAGGATTATCAGTGCTTTCTTGTGGATTTGACTGCTCATCAAGGTTGACTGATGTTGAAAAGGGGATAGAGAGTCAAATATTCAAGGAAGATCAGGTTGTTGGAGTTATCAAGTTGCATCCAAACAACTCCAACCTCTTCCTTTCTGGGGGATCAAAGGGCCGCATCAGCTTATGGGACATTAGAACAAGGAAGGTGGTCCATGAATATGTCAGAGGTCTAGGTCCAATACTTGACATCGAGTTTACCTTTAATGGCAAGCAGTTTATCTCGTCTAGTGATGTCAGTGGAGGCAATGTTAGTGAAAATTCAATCATTGTTTGGGATGTTTCACGTCAGGTTCCACTATCCAACCAGGTGAGAGATTTATTCCCCATTTCCTTCTGTCCATATATCCTGTGAAAGTTATCACAAAAGGTTGAAATATTCTGCATACTTACATGTCTTAATCTAATTGTCTTTACCTGAAGGTTGAAAATAGATGTCTCTGCCCTCACTCTTTTCATGCCTTGGTGATTGGATTTGACATTTGAATTAATAAGATAATAATCTGAACAATGTTAGTAGTTGAAAGACAAAAAAAGGGGTATTCATGCTATATTTCATCAAAGTCTTATGACTGCACTGGTCAAATGATGATCTTTTCAATGAATCACAGGCTTGACAATTAAAAGTCTAAACTTATTTGTGGTCTAGAAGTGAATGAGCAACATATTTGTTTTATAGTTTGGTCATAACTGAAATGAGGATGAATGTCTTGATAACTTATAAAGGAACAATTTAAATGCAGAATTAGAGTTGTGTTCGCTGTAGAATTGTGTCATTCAGATTTGGGAATGTGTGTTAGATGCAGGCCAATGTCTAACAAAGGAAATTCAATATCTTGTACTTTTTTCCTCATATTTAAGGGGGCATGTACTTATTTGTGTCTGCTTTAGGCATTTGTAGTGTTTAACAAGAGCATGTTAATGCAAAGTGAGAGTTGGAATAATGAATGAGAGAATGATAAGGTACTTGAATGCTTGATGGTATCCTTTCCTCACGAAGTCATGGATAGATTACAAAAGAGCCTTTTCCAGTTTTTGAAGTTTTAGGGAATAAGAAATTCGTACCATTAAGTATGCAAGTGACTAGGAATCAAATATAAAGGGTTAAAATCACCAAAGATATCGGAATCTATCAGTATAGTTTTTAGTTATCCCTTGGTTCAATTTGTAATATAAAAACTAATAAATTAGCAAAGTATTATATTAAAAATCAGTTGAACCAGAATTTGGTAAATCCTTTGCTAGAATGCTAGTAGGGCTGCCACATAAAAATTTATCCAACTTATTAAGAAATACTCTTTTTTTTTTTGTTTCTCTTACCACATTAATCTCTTCTTATATGTTTCTCTGTCTCTCTAACAGGAGAGAGAGAGAGAGAGAGAGAGAGAGAGAGAGAGAGAGAGAGAGATTAATTTTGGCCTGATGACCAAAAAACCCAAGCCTTTTCAAAAAATTGCATATTGTACCCAAACCTTTTAAAATATATTAATTTATCCTGATTTAGAAATTTATTTGCAATTATATCCACTTGGTCAAAATTACACCCATCTTCTTTAGCAATTGAGAAGGAATTAATGGAGACTTATGATACGATTGAATTTAGTGATGATTTTCTAGAAAAAGTAATAGGTGTAATTGAGTAAAATTTCATTTCAATTTTGTCGAATGGGTACAATTGCAGCTAAGTTTCAAAATTAGGTAAAATAGTCTATTTGAAAGGTTTAGGTACAATTACAATTTATTTTTCCCTGAAAAGGGTAGGTTTACTTTGGTCATTAAGCCATTAATTTTTTTATGAATTTGATAAAATTTTTATTAAAATATGTCATCATGTAACCATTTAAACATTCTCTGTTAATGGTTTTGCTGGATTTTGGCAGAAGCGACTTTTATTGCTATAATTTATGAAATTCAGTTATTTTTAGGTTACAAATTAAAGTTAAGGGACAATGAGGAAGTGTAATGATAAGTTCAAGGATCATGGATAAAATTAACCGAACAAAACCATTTCTTGGCACTAAATAGACCTATTCATGGATGAGGGAAGGCCTGCCTTGCACTGAAAGAGTGTTTAGGCAAGGGCTTTTAATTTTCTATATCCCTAGCCAAGCTCAAGTGTTACCACCAAAGTTAAACAAGCTTGGACTTTTTAGTTCCTTAACACTATGTTCGGATAAGTTTGTAAACTTATAAAATGACAAAATAAAAATTTCATGCAGCTAATGGTTGGGACAGGTTTTTCCAAGTTGAGCTGATAATGTTCTTGGCATCTTATTTGGCTTCCCTTAAGATACTTGTCTTTACTGTTCAGTAACTGTTTTCAGGTGGTATCCTGAAGTCGAGCTTTTTAATTCATTTAAATTGTTTTTAAACTTGGTTCATTGATTTTTGCTTAATGTTTGCTGCTGTTGTTTTTATAAGTGTTGTCCGACTTAATTCTGTATTGACTATGTTGAAGCATAATGTTTTTGAATTTTAATTTTCTATCTAGATAACATTTACTAAGAATAGACTAGGACATGTCTTACACTTTCATATAGGATAATGATTTTGTATGGAAACCAATTGTATAAAGAGAAGGATTTGTGCCGATGTGGCTCAGATGCTTGTTAGCTAAGAAGGAGGTTCCTAGAACATATTACACATGGACATGACTATATGAAAAGTTGACCTTTTTTTTGAAAAAAAAAAAAAGAGTTCCTGATGGGAGTTTGTTTTGTGGGATAAATAACTATATGTTTGGTGGAACTAGTAGTTTAGATGACAGCCCTCAGATTGTCTTTATGTTGGAGTTTCTGGATCATCTTAATTTTAGGAACCATTTTTTTTAGAATATAATACTATGTTATTCCCACCTCCCCCTCTGGGCATCTTGTTTGTACCTGTTCAAAGGCCCAAGGGAAAGTTCAGACAACCCTTGTAAAAAGCTGGCTTGGGCAGGGAGTTATATGGGTTGAATCAAGGTTAGCCTCCAAGGTGGGCTGGTCTTGGACTTCGTGTTTATTTAGGTGAAAAAGAAAGAGCAGGGAATAGGGATTGGGAAAATTTTCTTCCTGTTAAAGGGGCTGGGATTCCCAATTAAGGCAGGGATAGAGACAGGCATAAGAATAACTCTTTGCTGTCACCGAGCCTTGCTGTCGTTCCCAATTAGTCGGGCCAAGCTTAGGATGAAGTTCAAAAATTTCAAAAGACTTGGGGACTAGTCCACCCTTTGAATAGATCTAATCATGTTGGATACTTTCCATTTACTTGGATGGCAGCCACAACTTTATGGTTTTATAATTTATTCTTAATTTTTTCAAGAAGATAAGAATCACTGGGAAGGGGGTGGGGTGGGGGGTGCAATTACCCATGTCTAATGCCTGCATTTGTATGTTTTTTGCAAATTCTACTCATCTCTATATGTATCCCCATATAGGGCATCACATTGTAGATTTACTTTAAATTTAATCCGCAAACCTCAAATTTATATGATAGTGACAAATACAGTTTCAAATAGCTGTTCAAAGTATTTATTCTTTTAACCTTTTTATTTTTAGGCAGGTGATAATGTTTAAGATTCTTTATGGTTTGCAACACAAAGTTCTTTGCTTTCTTGGAGTATAATGATAAACATTGTAAAGTAATGATGATGTGATATGAGCACCAAAAGTATTTATTGTCTACTACAGATCATATTTCTACACAGGGAAAAAAGTTTAAGAGTAAGACTTCTATGCTTACAGACAGCATCCCAAAATTGGAAAGAAATTTCCTGTGTTATATGTAGTTAAGAAATTTAAGAGTATGATAAGAAATTTAAATCAATCAGAGATTGATTTAAGGCTGAGTTTAGTTGAGTTGATAAGAAATTTAAATGAAGTCATATTACTTATAATTACTAACTTGATGAAATTAAAAAAAAAAAATTCAATGAGAGATTGATTAATCGTAATTTATATTCCTCCCCATAGCTGTAGCCTGAGTCCAAACTAGATCCTAGTTCGTCTTGAAGAGAGATCTCTATGCTATTATTCTTCTTCTTTTGATAGGAAACTTGATAATAAATTTTATTTTAGGAGGGTATTTAGGGATTTTATATTTTGGTAGGACTATTTAACTACTTTCTATTTTTGCTTCTCTTTATAAGATTGTATCCTTTACAGGTAGTTGGTTTTAGTTGAAATTAAAGTTTTTTTTTAGATTTGAGAATCTAGGGTTCTGCATCACATCATCTACTGTTATTTTCTATACCAAGGCATACAGTTGAAGTTTATTGATCTCATATGTTGCAGGTTTCATAAGCAATTAGTTTACTCAACCCTAATTGAGGTTTATGAATCATTTAGGGTGGCTTATCCATATATAAGGATTGGGAGATATAAATTTTAAAGGATAAAGTACTAATTAGTATCAAACTTTGAAAATGTATAATATTATCCCTAACCTTTCTTAAAATAGACCATTTAGCCCTTTTGTTGACAATCTGTAAGAAACTTTGTCAAATTACAGGGTGTGGTTCACATGGCAATTTAGTCATTCTAGCTGGAGTGAAAATGTGCATTTCTGTATGTAAAAGATTCAAGGCAAATTATCCATACACTAGGTGCAATATACTCTCACTCGCATAAATGTGGGATCCACCTTCCATAAATTCAGGTGGGTTCCATTTGTTGATTTATTTCTTGAAAATTCATCTTCATTCGTGCTAGAAGGACATAACAACCATATGAACTATGTGCTATGCATCTGTCAAGAATTGCTGATAGAACAACCCAATTATCACAATCAGATAGTTTTAAGAATAATATCTGCATGTTGAAAGTTTGAGGACTAATTGGAAAACAGATTTTCATCTTGGGACTATTTGTACATCACCTTTTTTTATTTGAAAAATAAAATGTAAGAAAGTTTAATGCTCATTCTATCATCCGGGGAGCTTTTGCCAGATACACCTGTACACAGCCTGAAATTCTTTATAAAGCTTGAATTTTATACATGCACTTGAGTAATTCATCTCAGGGAAAGAGGAGCAGCCTCTATCTTTTCCAGTTGGTAATCCACTAAAAGTGTTCTTTGAGTGTTGCTTGACATTTTCGCTTTTTCCTAAAATATATATAGTTTTGACCTTTCTACTATTGATAGCATGACTTTAAGATTTGGCCGAGAGTTCATATGTTCATTTTGCTCTGACTTTAAATCCATTATTTTGCACGGAGACATTGCGTTGCGAGTTTTGATTTTTTAAAATTTAGGATATGCCAAGTGTTCTATGACTTTAAAACTGATATTTTTATGTTGAACTGTCTTCTACATTTTTCATGTCTCATTCTTACTTGGTAAAATAAAGGAAGTTGGCCGCTTTATCTCTGTCTGATCATGTGAAATAGAATGCAAATGGGGCTATTTTTTTGTGGACATCTTAGCTTTGTGGGCCACTTGAAAACATGAAAAGAAATATGTATGAAATTTACGTAAGCAGAACGGAGACGATGCACCTACTGCCTTCAGGTCTTATCAATGATGATTGTCCTTATGATATTTAGCATTTGAGTGAAATTGATATTGAAATTACGTAGTATGATTGGACCTTTGAGGGATCTGATTTAATGCTGCAGATTGATGAGGCTTAAGAAAGCCAAGCTCAAAGAACTTAAAAGCTGGATGATTATATACTTTTAGGGGGTTTACTTTAGTTGCTTGATTATACCACTAGTGAATTTCCTATTGACAGGGACTTTTGGTAGTTTAATGCTAGAATAATTTTGCAATTTTAGTCGGCTACGTAGAGAAAGATCTGGTCTTATTCTTTCTCATTACTTCCTCTGATAACTATCCTAAACCCCTCAAATTCTAGACTGGATTGGGAGTTGAGACTGTATGTAAACTAGCATCAGATTTTTCAGCCTCTTTAACATCATTTAACCTGGCACGTTGGTGGCTTGTGATTGAATATGAACCATTTAAGTTATAATTTTGCCTTTCAGTCTATTCTAATTTTAATGATGCTTGCATCCCCTGTATCAGGTGTACGTGGAAGCCTACACCTGTCCTTGTATAAGATGCCACCCATTCGATCCATGTTTTGTTGCCCAGTCAAATGGAAATTATATTGCAGTCTTCTCTTCAAGTCCTCCATTCAAGCTAGACAAGTATAAAAGGTACGAAAGCCATGGCGTATCTGGGTTCCCTGTTAAGTGCAACTTCAGCTTGGATGGTGAGAAGCTCGCATCTGGCTCTTCAGATGGGTCCATATACTTTTACAGCTATAAATCATCAAATCTCATCAGAAAAATCAAGGCATATGATCAGGCCTGCATAGATGTTGCTTTCCATCCGGTAATGCCTAATGTAATTGCTTCATGTGGTTGGAACGGAGAGGTTTCTGTATTTGAGTGAGAGGTTTAAGCTTTACTTTCACTTAATTCTGTGTTGCTAAAAAACTATACAAAACTCAGGAAATTGAAAGGGATAACATTTTAAAGCAATCTTACACATTTTATTCTTTTGAGAGTGGAAAAGGAATGAACGCAAATGCAATAGCCACATTTGCTTCTTGTCTGATTTATTATATTTTTCTGAATGTCAAAGACTTTCTTAGCTGGAAAAACCATTTTCCCTTTGTAATATGAATTTAAGTGAAGTGTGATTGTTGGGGAATAGGAAGGAGAGCAAATCACATACTAATTGCTCGTGTTATTTACTTATTTTCAAATTATACAAATTGATTAACTTTCTTAATTCTAATTCTTGCACTAACCATCTTTAAAATGAATTTAGTAGCTGTAACATGTTATTGTTAACAATGCGTACACCTATGATTATGAGAGGTTCAAAATACTTCTGAGCATGCTCCATAACATTTTGCTTTCAATGGAGATATTCTGTAACCCCACAATACTAACACAAGTCTTAACTTATAAATTCAGAAGAGGTCAAGGATTCAAATCTTTAACTGAAGCGTTTTTACAAAATGAATTGCCAGTGATAAAATTTCCAATAGAATAATGTATCTTTGAAAAATTGCAAGAAAAACAAAATATTATTATATAGGAGTTGAAGGTGCTTAATATTGATGGTGGTTAAATGGTAGTGTTATTAAGTCTAGATACCACTAATCCATACCTACCTATACCATTATAAGATAGTTATAATTGATTAAAGAGGTGGTGTGGAGTGGGGGCATATTCAAAGCTGTGTTACTGTAAAGAAAAGAGAAGAGAGGAGAAGAGAGAAATTAAAAAAGAAAAGAAAAAGAAAGGAGGTGGGGGGCCAAAAATATACTTAAACAAGACATAATTATACACTTCCCTTTCCATTCTTCATGCACCTCTCTTTTTAGATGCATTTGCTTATGGGTCCAACTTCTCCTAATAAGCTCCTATCTTCCAACACCACCTTATTAACTAAAACACATATTTTTTTATTCTTACTTATATATATATATATATATATATATATATATATATATATATATATATATATGGAAGAGAAAAACATGGTTATGTATATATATTCTTTAGCACTATCTAGACAAACCAGCATTCTTCAAAAACATGAATGGTCCACAACAACTCTCTCAAAAATGCTGTTGGAAATGCCCCATTTCTATACTTTGAAGAATGCTGTATCTATTGGAAAATTTGCTAATAATATCTCCCTAATGGGCTATAATCCCATTTTAAAGGAGGAACACATATATGTAAACCTTTTTAATTTATTTATTTATTTTTCCTATGTATTATATTTTGTATAAAATATAGTTCAACTTTCATATGAATATGTTCCCCACCTTAATTGGTCTATGAAGCACCCCCCACAACCTCTATTTCCCAAAACCAACACATAATCTCTTTTGGCAGAAACCTAATCTCTTATTGTTCAAAAACAAATGTGACAACTCTTTGCACCAAAAGTAGTCTCATAATAGTCAAATATTTTCTTGTCATATAAGAACTTTTGAGAATTTTAATCTTAATAATTTTTATTCTTTTAAATTTCTACTGTACAAACAAAGTAAAAAGATACAAATTTGTGTTAGGAAATGAAGTTCAATGTGGAGTTCTACTAATTGATAGTGAAAGGTGACAAATAATTGTGGTTTGGGTCATTTCACAAAAGTTATCTATAGAGTTGTCTTATAGAAATGATTCATTTCCAATAAAATTGAGGTAAATTTATAAGTTTTAATTCATATTATACATAATTTATATCATATCACATAAAATTTTAAATATATCATATTTGAATTGATTTATTAAATTAATTTTCACTATAATATTCAAACTTGCAATAATTCAAATTTGAGTTAATAATACTCTATTTCATTTGAGTATTAAATTTCAAAAATAAATATTAGAGAAAGCAATTTAATAGTAAATATATATCTTATAATACAGAAATTTAAAATTTTTAATCCTAAAAATCATCGTAATGGAAAGATTTACAAATTTTCTAAAAACTAAGTAAAAATATAAACCAAGAAATAAAGCTGAATGTGAAACAAGTTCTATCCATCAATGGTAAATCAAAGTAAAAAAATAACAATAATAAAAGAAAAAGATGGGTACACAGTTGAAGAAGAGAAATTACTATTACTACTAGTAGTCCAAATGAGTGCAATCATAATAATCTAAAAGAGAAATGGATTGATGATATATAGATATATAGATGTACTTTGTGGTCAAGCGGATCTTCGCACTTCATTGGACCCACCGGCCACCCTAACCGGCGACAAGAAACGATGGGCTGAAAGGTTTAAAAAACCTAAGCTAACCAAAAAACTATATTCAACCCTATAGGATTGGACATTAACTCCATATGCTCTATAATGCACTAATGGATATTAATTTTGTTTCCCATCTTTTATTTTTCTAAAATAAATAAAATTATATAATGTTAACAATGGAGAATTATTCTTTTTGAATAATGATATATTTATAATATATAAATTTTTAATTTAAAGAATTAACTTTCATAAAGTAATTTTAAAATTAACAGATTAAGCATTGAAAAAATATATTTTTAAATTTATTTGAGAAAAATTTTGAGCTTAATTATAATTTGTTAATTTGCATTTATATCACTTTCTTGATCAATATGGTGTCAATGGTTTTCAACTTTTTTTTTGAGATTAGTGTTTAATGTTTATCCTTTCCTACATGCTAATTATAATGATCAATGGTTATAAGCAAAATGTTTTTTGTGCATCAAATGTAAAAAATTTCAAATTCTAACCCTAAAAAGTGAGCCGACAAACTCATTTTACTGGCATCACCATGTGATTTGTGGACATTACCAAGTCACACATACACCCAATCTATTGTTGGTTTTCTTTTTTCTTTCTTTTTTTAATCAATAAAAGCAAAAATTATTATTATTATTTAATTTCATCTTCTTTATTTACCCATTTTGGAAATATTCCTTAATTTGTTGTTTCTTAATTTGTAGGCCATTGAACAAGTTGCTAAGCACTTTATATCTAAGAAAACATATTATATTTTTATCATGTTCCATAATCCTAGACCAACATGCATGATTACAATCTAAGCTTCAAAATTAACATCAATTTTCTTATCGTAATCATATCTTAAAAAAGCTTTATTCATTATTAATAATAAAAAGGATCATTTCAACTATGCCACCAGTTCATGCCACCATATGGTTTTGGAAGCTGATGAGTCCAGCTAGAATCCAGTCTCTTTTATTAGTTAATTAATTTTATTGACAATTAATTAATTAATTAAATTTAGATACTCTAATATATAATATATATTCCATTGTACCCTTTTAGTTTAATTAATTTGAAAAGCTAAGATTTCAATTCAGCTTTTTCTGTAAGTACTTTTGCTTTCTTTTAATTAGTATGTAGAATAGTAAACTTTGTTACACCATGCATGGACATATAGTCAACTAAGTTTCAACTTAAGACACTATAACTATTAGCTTTAATTATCTCCATGTAAAGTAATTAATATTAGTTAATTAATTAGCAGCTGATGATAATTAACTTAATTGGCAAGTAGTAATTGACTCACCTGTTTGCCACCTCTATTTTTTTTTCTTTTTTATCAAACTACTAGAAAATTTTCTCTTTAATATATATATATATATATTTGGTACAATCTCTTTTTAAAATATTAAGTGCACCAATTGTATATTCTTCACAGTTATATGAGGTGGGTTCCATCTATAGTGAAATTCACCAAATGTAAATATTGGTGTACATGCACTTCAAGTAATGAAAAATTTTCCCAAAAAAATAAAAAATAATATCTCTTATTTGCACTTAATGTATAAGAATCTTTTAATATACAAACATAATTTATATCCATGTAAATTTAATTAATTTAATCATGAGATACCTCAAAACAACATATATAGAAAAATATTTTATCATATTTGATAAATATATCGTAACATTATAAAAATCTTAAGTGTCATTTGATTACTTGCAATAAAAATAGGAATATAAATGTGAGAATTCAATTAAGTAATAGGAAATGTTAATGAAAGTCTAAATTTTATTGTTTTTTAATTCATATAAGAACTTTCTTTTTTGTTTGTTGATTAGATAAACATCTATAATATGGTAACTCTTTTTCTTCTATAAATTGACTTAGTTCTACCTACCTATACATATCTATAATATTAATTCACTATTTTTCAACTTCAAACCCCATACATTCCATTTTCCTTCAAAAATTTCAAATGTAAAAAAGAAAAAAACTATTTGATGCAACAATGTCAATTACAAGGTCAATTGTTGAGGGCTATAAATTAAGGCTAGAACATAAATAATTAACCTATCTATCACTTTCTTACTAGTTGCTAGTAATTACATATATATAGTGGAGGGCAAGAAAACAATGTTCTACAAAGGGCATAATTTGATACATACATACATATATATATATATATATATATATATATATATATATTCTTGACTCTAAATTCTGAAATGAGAGTTTATATAGTGACACAATAATTGGAGATTTTCCCTTTGTTATTAGTCACTTGGTGCATACATTACTAGTCATCAATAATTCTAGATTCTTCTACTTGGAGTGGGAATGGAAATGACTTAATAGAAAGGGCATATGAAGAGTAGTGTCCCCTAAATTTTGTGACTCCTGACCGACAACAGTGGATGAATAGTAAATGGATAAACCTAAACTAACAAACTTAGCCCCATTCAAACATATATATGTATTTGTCATAAAAAAAAAAAAAAAGGCAAAAAAATTATATCCCCAAAAGTGTTAGAAAAAATTAATTAATCACTATACTTGAAAGTGAAAGAAAGCAATGAAAGAAATAGAAGCATGTTCAAAAGGCCAAAGTTAACGGAAACATTTCTTTTAATTGTTGCAATATACACTATATTCATCCATGGATAAGGACTTCTCTTACCCAATAATTTTTATTCTACTTTTTATGTAGCATTTTATTTGCACTAATTATTTAACTTTTAGTTTGGATAATTAATTTAAGCGCATAGTAAAATATTAAAAATATTTGAAAAATATTAAAGAAATTCAACTTATATAACATTAAAATATTTTATAATGACGAGCTAATTAAAAAAAATATAATTTATTATAAAAAATAAATAAATATCTTTATTTGTGAGAGAAGTTTGAGATGGATTAAGTGAATTAACTGATACCATATATAGGAAAAAAATATTTTTCTATTTGACATATAGTTTTTCATATATTGGACCAAATCTAAGTGAAAAAAGAAAATAAAATAAATCCCAAAAAGAAGATATATTTCACTTTTCAAGTGATGTTATGCAGAATTATCCATGAAGTGGAGAACATATAGCATCTTTTTTATCCATAATTAAAGATATAAAGAGCTTTCTTTTTATGTAATATTTATTTTTATTCAAGTGTGTGTGTGTGTATATATATATATATGAAGGACATTTTTCCGGAGTACGAACCAAGTACTATAGCTGCATGCCTCTTTGTGTCATTATACATTTCATGTCTTTTTCTTTATTTTATTTTTTTTGATAAATTACATTTCATGTCTTTTCTTTATTTTATTTTTTTGATAAATTACATTTCATGTCTTTTCAATTTCAACTTCTTTTTCTTTCCGTTTTTTGTTTTTTGGTTTTTTTCTCTTTTTCTTTGTCTTTCTACATTTATAATCATGAACTTCTTGGTGTCGGCAAAATGCACTAAATTTCTTGCTTAGGTAAGAAAAAGTAATTCAATTTCCCTATATTTTTTTTTAACTTTCGAATACTTAATTACGATTATTATCATGCTAAATAATATATCAAAATTATTAATTTTTAATTTTTTAATTTTTTAAATCTAATTAACCAAAAGAAATTATATAACTAAATCATTATGCTATCCTTTTATTATCATTTAATTAATTATTGAGTCCAAATTAATTACAATTTGTACTTGTATATCAACAAAAGTACACATATAATAAATGTCATAAATCATGTAAAATCTACCTTATAGAAAAGAACTTCTAAAAATAAAAAGTAACAAATACTTGGGAATAAATTTCTCTTAAATAATAACATTGATAATTAATCGATAGTGCAAGAACTACATCTCAAGAATAACATTTTTGTTACTTAAAAAAATATGAGTAGAAATATCAATCACATTATTTACAAGTTGATTATAAAGAAAACATTATGAGTATTAAAGTTTGAAATATTTATTGAGAGATTTCAAATTTAAACGCTAAATAAAAGTAAAATGAATTTATAGGAAATAATTAGAGAGATTTATTACTCTTAACATATAGCTTATTTAAATTTGAATACTAAAGAACATTATATATTAGTAGCCAACAATTAACCCAAGTTATAGAATGAAAACAAACACATTAAAAAAAAAAAAACTAGTGTACGATTGCTCAATTTGAAGTAATTTATCAATTAATAGAAGTGTGACCTATGTATAAAAACCAACAAAAAAAAAAACTATAATGAAAAATGCAAAAATATTACGATTAATCATATAAAAGACATGTGCAAGCTATTGGATTGGATTGAAAAGCTTAATTTAAAAAGAAAGAGTATATATATATAGACCCACCAATAGGGCCAATAATCCAAAGCTTAGACACATACAGAGGGGCCATATATAATATGAATTCATGAGATTGTGTTTGGGACATAAGAATTGCTCTGAATTAACATTTCAGAGCCTAAAAAGCCACATTTTTTATGCTTTCAATATGTTTCATAATATTTGCATATGATTATTTACTTTTTCACTTGAAGAAGATTAAACCAAAAAAAATGCTCTAATTTTGTAGCCAATAATAATAATGAAACAAGGAAGGTAGGTAGGGTTTCTGAACATATTAAAAAAGTTTAAAGGTCTTTGGTAGACATCATGCACGGCACAAATTGGAAGCTAAGCTTCACCAACTTAATTAATTACTATGGTCAGTGATTCAAATTAATTAAAATCTAATTAACTATACTACTATATGGAATATAAATATATATATATATAATCATGAGATTGTGAAATTAATTAAACATCTATCTCAAACAACTTTCCACTTGTCAAAAAAATAAGCCATCTTTTATGCTTTTAAATTATCTTGATGACTACGTACTGTGAGACTACACAAACTAAAAACGAAAAGTAAAAGTTGCATGTGATTATCCATCAATTTGCTTCTTTCTAACTTTTGGGCTCTGTTTATTTTACAAAATAAAGTTTTCTTTTCCTTTTTTTTATTTTTTTTTAGGTGGTATGGTAAATTTTAACGGAACTTGTAAATTCATTCCAACTTGTCGGTATCATCGACGGAGTTAAGTGTGAGCAAGGGCTACGTGTTTTCTTTGAATTTTAATTTTTTTTAAATTTTTAATAAATTATTATTTAATTTTTTAAAATTTTAAAAACTCACTATTTAATTTATATATTATAATTTTATCAGTATAATTGATCATTCTATTTATTTTACCTTTAAAATTTTATAAAAAGACTGAAATATTTTTCATTTATATTTAAATTTTTTATTTTAATTAAAACTAAATTTTAATATAAAATTAATATATGTGTACAAGAACTATTAAAATATAATAATTTCTATCTTTCCATTATTTTTTATGTCCGTTTCTGTTTGATATAACTTCTTGATATTTATGTGAAATTTAAAATGATTCGAATTTGTTGAGATTTAATTCGCAGGTCAATCGCTATAGCAATTTGTTGATTTGATCCATACATATATTTCAAAATACATTTTGTTTTACTTGAAATAAATTAATAAAAAATATTTATATATTTTGAAAAATCAATAAAATATACAACTCTTTCAGCCTAAAATTCTTTCTTCAAATCAGTCCAATAAATAATTTCACACATTCATAATTCAAAATAACATAACTCAACCTATTTGTTAACTCTATTTAGAAGCAAAGGTGCCAAATCCTACCCCAACTTGTAATTCAGCTGAATCAGCATATAAACCAAAATTATCTGAACTCGCAGTTTATTATTATTAAATACTCAAAATTAGGTGAGATTTAAAAATTGATTGATACACAATTACCATAGGAAAGTATTTCTTTAGACTATCTTTAGATTACACTTATGTACTGTAATGAAATATAATCAAATTCATTTCTTTAATTTAAACATTGTACTAGAAATGTATTTAGTTAGATTACATATATAATTACAGTTTAATAAATATAAGCCGAATTATTAAAATCGATCCATCTACAGTAAAATCTCTATAAATTAATAATTTTTATTATATAATAATTTTTTACAGTTCCAACTTGAATTAATAAGCTAAATTAATTCTCAATTAATTAATACGTCTTTTAATTAATAAAATTTATGAGTCTCAATAATATTAATTTATAGAGATTTTACTATATATGTATATATATTTATATTATTTTCACATTAATTATTCAAAGTAAAAAATGGGTCAGATGGAACAAGTTAAAATGAATTTAACAGTATATAAATCGAATAAAAAACCATCTTTATAATTCTTACCATATAATTTAATTAAAGTCACCCTCTTTACATCTTTCTTTTTTATTTTTATTTTATTTTGGTGACACTCTTTACATCCTCAAACCTTATTGGTTGATTTGGATCTTCCATTAGTAGCCAATAAAATTTCAATCTACATGTATAGTTACTATAATTAATCTCAGTAGTAACACCACAAACACAAAAAAAAATGATGAGAGATTAGGTCAGGATCCTGGCTTAACGATCCCGTGATGAATTCCTGTATGGATTTGATAAAAATGTCTCCCAATTACTAGTTTCATTCACATTATCTGTAGCCAACATGATATTAGGGACCACATTATTGGTCTCTTAATTCTATTAATTGTGTGTTAAAAGTTATATAATTAATTACCTAAAGAATATTATTATTAATCAAATATTTTATTTTATGCATGTAAATAACAATAAATAAATAAATAAATGTGGGAGTTGTGTGCTGTAAAAAAATGCTATAATAATGAATTAAAATCATAAATATTTCCCTTTTCATGCCTCAAGATCTGCTCCAAACACACATTGCGATACTTTGATTGATCAAATCTGAACTAATGTGAAAAGAGGATTGCATAATTCTTTATTCTTAAATTACAAGTTCAATCCTATCTTTAAAAACTTTTTTTTTTTAGGTCACCGTCGATTTTTTTAAACCAACGTAAACTATTATCTTTTAATTTTCATATTATTTGAATTTTATTATTTAATGATGTTTAAATTTATTCTTATTTTGAATAAATCTAATTTGATAAATTTATTTATTTATTTTATTTCCTTATCCCTTTACGGTGGATTTATTTTTTATTTTCTTTATGGTGGATCTGTTTTTTTTTTTTTTTTATTGATTTGTCATTTGGTTGATAGTTTAATATAAATTACAAGTTTTACTCTTGATATTAAATATATGTTCAAACTTTCAAAAAGACTATATAAAAAATAAAACAATAATTAATGACTATTATGTATCACCAAGTACGATCTAATTCTTCAAATTAAAATTATTTCTATCTTTTATATTATTCTATTTAATTAACTAATAAATTTTTATTTTAATATAAAATTTTTTTAAGTACACGTGTCTTTATTTTTGTAATAATTTGTACTACGTAGATAATTAATTTTCATTAATTGTATTCATTAAAGAGATTTCAGTAGAGAGATGAGAAATTAATTAATTAATTATTATGTAAATAATTTTAAATAATGATGATAAATTTTGACTTCATCTTGAAATGGATTCAAATTTGTGAGACATTCTTCACTACCTCGGATAACTTGGTAATCACCGTTGAATTCTCCCCTTTTTTTAATGTCATGATTAACTCGATATATAATTTTTTAAAATTTATAAGAAAATAGAAATGATTCAAAGTTATTAAGAGTTAATGTATTAGTTAATTTATTGGGTTAATTGTAATTTTCTTCCTGTATAATGACTTATTACACTAAGTTTCACCTAATCTTTTAAAAATATATTAACTCTTCCCTGACGAATGTCATAATATACTACTAGACCCTTCCGTTCAATTTTGTCGTTAATCAACTGTTAGTCAACCTTATAAAAGTAATAAAAAAACTAAAATGCCCTTATTCTTTATTTTTAATTAATTACATTCTATTTTTGTTTTAAATTTTTTTTAAGGTTAAAAAATTTATTTTCATATTTTTGATAAATTTTAGAATAAAAAATAAACAAAAATATTTTTTATAAAATATTTTTTTATTTTTTATTTGTTATTTTTATTTTAAAAAAATAATTTAAGAAGAAATTAAATTATTAATTAAATTATTTCTTCTTAAATTTTTTAATACAAATAAAAAATTTATTTTCATATTTTTGACAAATTTAAAAATAAAAATTAAAAAATATTTTTTAAAAAATATTTTTATTT
>CANXYC010191522.1:0-17273 GCA_948193065.1 Aleurites moluccanus
TTAGATTTGTGTTTACAAGGTAGGAATTAGTATGATTCCATCCAAAAATGGAAGAAAACCATAAATTTTTATGGTTACCTAAAGTGGCCGAATCCTAATGGTGAAGAACAATCAAATTTTTGCAACTTTAAAGCTTTAAAAGGATGACAATGGTGAAGTGGTGAGAAAAATCCACCAAAATATCCATTTAATGATTCCATACATCAATCTTATGATTAAAATGGTGAAACCTAGCCATCCATCCATCTTTCATACTTTTATGCCATTGGTTAATCAAAGTCAATATTGATGGATTAAGGATACATTTGCCACACAAAATCTAAAACCAAAGCCAATAATCCAATGCATTGTGCTTAAGATAGCAAATTTGCAACCTATTGATCTAACTGTCCATTTCTTCATCATTTTATCCAATGGATAGATTTAATCAAGCCTAAATTAATGTCATAAGGTTGCATACATAATATAATTCCATACCTCAAAGGAAAAGAGCATAATGCCCTTAGTTCAACCGAAACACCTCAAGCACCTCAATTGAGCAGCTTACCGGGCACTATTTTCAATCGGGTTTATTTCTCCATCAAATCTTCAAATAAACTAAATAACATCATTTTCATTCCCTTAAATTCTTTTCTACCTTTAAATATGGTGATAATTCCATAAAAACTTGAAGGGGTGCGAAATGACTATTTTGCCCCCAGTTCACAAAATTTCAAGTTTTTCCCAATTTCTTCCTAATAGCCTTTGATGTACTTTTACATGTGTAAAACTATCTAAAACAAGCATATTAATACAATTTAAGCAATAACATGCATCATACATAACATATAAACAAACAAGAAACCCCTTAGGTTTGCCCCTTCGAAACTTAGGTTCTAAACCTTTAAGCTGGGGTGTTACATTCTACCCCCCTACAATTAAATTTGACCTCGAATTTACTTAAGGTATAAAGAAAAAGAGAAACCTGAATCAACAAACAAGGAGGGGTATCTCTGTCTCAGCCTCACTCTCCCAAGTACATTCCTCCACTGTCCTATTTCTCCATAAGACTTTGATCATAGGAATACTCTTGTTGCGAAGCTGTCTAATTTGCTGATCAACTATCTCAACTGGCACTTTTTCATATGCTAACTCATCATTTACCTCTACATCTTGTAGCTGAAGAATATGGGATGAATCTGATACATACTTCCTCAACATTGAAATATGGAAGACTGGGTGTACATGTCCCATGTTTGGAGGTAGTGCCACTATGTAGGATACATTTCCTACCCTATCTAATACCTCGAAAGGACCTATATATCTGGGTGACAACTTTCCTTTCTTTCCAAATCTTATAACTCCCTTCATTGCAGAGATCTTAACAAAAACATGATCACCTACACTAAACTGTATGTCCTTTCTCTTAGGATCAGCATAACTTTTCTGCATACTGAAGGCAGTCCTAATTCTTTCCTTAATCAAGGGCACCTTTTCCATTGTCTCTCTAATAAAATCAGGGCCATCTAGCTATTTCTCCCCGGGTTCAACCCAACATATCGGAGATATACACTTTCTTTCATACAGTGCAAACTCAATAGTAGAGTGGTAATTGTTGTTGTATGCAAACTCTATCAATGGCAGATAATGATCCCAACTGCCTTTATAGTCCATCACACAGAGCCTTAACATATCCTTTAAGGTTTGTATACTCCTCTCTTTCTGACCATCTGTCTGTGGGTGAAATGCAGTGCTAAACTATAGCTTAGTACCCAAAGATTCCTAGAATTTCTGCCAAAATCTAGAAGTAAATTGAGTATCCTTGTCAGAAATAATCACCAGTGGTACCCCATACAGTCTGACAATCTTGTTAATATATAGCTGAGCATACTGTACTACTGAGTAGGTAGTCATTACTTCTAGAAAGTGAGCTGATTTGGTTAACCTGTCCACTATTACCCAGATAGAATCATAGCCCCTCTGTGTCCTTGGTAATCCAACCACAAAGTCCATAGTAATTTGCTCCCATTTCCACTCTCGTAGTTGAATCTCCTGTAATAAGCCAGATGGCTTCTGATGTTTCACTTTAACCTGCTGACAGGCTAAATAGGTAGACAAAAATTTAGCTATGTCACCTTTCATGTTGGGCCACCAATAATGCTGCTTCAGATCATGATACATCTTTGTGACACCCGGATGAATGGTGTATGGAGCATAATGGATCTCCTCCATAATCTGTTTCCTCAAACCATCACAGTCAGGCACACACAATCTGTCATTGCATCTCAATACATTGTCTCTAACTGTAAATTCAGGAGCCTTACCTTCATTGACTAACTCCATGATCCTCGCCAATTGTGCATCTTTGCCCTGAGAATTCTTTATTTCATTTAACAATAAGGGTCTAACCAGAAACTGTGCTATCAGCACCTATTCCTGTCCCTGTAATTCAAAATTCAAAGTTAACCCCATTGCTATTAATTCTATGAATTCATGTACCAGAGGCTTCTCTGTAACTGTCACATGTGATAAACTGCCCATAGATTTCCTGCTAAGTGTATTTGCTAACTTGGTGATATAGAATCTAACAATCATAGTCTTTAAGCAATTCAACCCATCACCTCTGTCTCAGATTCAGTTCTTTCTGCCGCAGTAGGTACTAAAGACTCTTGTGATCTGTATAAATTTCACATTTAACCCTATAAAGATAATGTCTCCAGATTTTCAAAGCAAAAATCACAGCTGCCATTTCTAGGTCATGGGTAGGATAATTTGCTTCATGCTTCTTTAACTGTCTAGAAGCGTAAGCAATTACCTTCCTATCCTGCATCAGTACACATCTCAGGCCAATTCTCGATGCATCACAGTAAATAGCAAAAGTACCATTCTCAGTAGGGAATGTCAACACTGGAGCTGTAGTCAAACATGTCTTGAGAATCTGAAAACTTCTCTCACATTGTTCACTCGAATGGAACTTTTCTTGCTTCCGAGTCAATCTAGTCAGTGGAGCAATTATCTTTGAAAAGTCTTTCACAAATCTCCTGTAATACCCAGCTAATCCTACAAAACTTCTCACCTCTGTCACTGTAGTGGGTCATGGCCAATTAGATATTGCTTCCAATTTCTGAGGATCAACCTTGATGCCATCTTTGCTAATCACATGTCCCAGAAATGCTACCTCTTTCAACTAGAAATCACACTTTGAAAACTTAGAATATAACTGGTGCTGTCTCAGAATCTATAATGTGATTCTAAGATGCTCTTCATGTTCCTTTTTACTCCTAGAATAGATAAGAATATCATCAATGAAGACAATGATAAACTTATCTAAATAGGTCTTGAACACTCTATTCATCAGGTCCATGAAAGCTGCAGGTGCATTAGTGAAACCAAAAGGTAGCACTAGGAATTCATAGTGCCCATATCTGGTTCTGAAAGCAGTCTTTGAAACATGCTCCTTCTTGATTTTCATCTGATGGTACCCTGATCTCAAGTCAATCTTGGAGAAATAGCAAGCTCTCTGTAATTGATCAAACAGGTCATCTATCCTGGGCAATGGATATCTGTTCTTCACTGTTACCTTATTCAGCTGTCTATAATCGATGCACATTCTCATTGTCCCATCTTTCTTTTTAACAAATAGCATTGGAGCTCCCCAAGGTGAACTACTGGGTCTAATGAACCCTATGTCAAGCAATTCCTATAACTGTACTTTCAGCTCCTTTAGTTTTGGTGGTGCCATTCTGTAAGGAGGAATGGAGATCGAATATGTACTAGGATACACCTCAATCTCAAACTCTATCTCCCTGTTTGATGGCAATCCAGGAAGATCTGTAGGGAAAACATCTGAAAAATCTTGTACCGCTGGAATATGCTCTAATTTCTTAGGTACCTTTGTAGTGTCTGTCATAGATGCCAAATAAGTTGTGCACCCTTTCCTTAACAACCTTTGTGCCTGTATAGCTGAAATAAACCCTGCCATTTTCTTATTTTTCTCTCCCTGAAACATAAATCTTTCCTATCCATCCATTCTAAACTCTACTTGTTTCAAGGAACAATCAATAATAGCCCTGTATGTAGTTAACTAGTCCATACCCAAAATAATATCAAATTCCAAAATTGGCAACTCAATCAAATCTGCAAGCATTACCCTATCAGCTATCTTTCCAGGACAGTTTCTATATCTATGGCCCACAATAATAATTTCCCCTACGGGAGTGGCTACATCTAAAGGCATCAATAAGGGTTCCCTAACTATCCCCATTTTCCTAGCAAACACACAAGATACAAAGGAGTGTGTGGCACCAGAATCAAATAGTGTGTATGCCTCAATATCATGGATAGGAACCATACCTACAACTGTGTCCTGTTGTCCCTGGGCCTGCTATGGAGTTATGGCAAAAACTCTTCCTTGCCCTCTACCTGCTGGAGACTGTACTGTAGGCTGGCCCTGACCTGTTGGTCTACCTCTACTAGCTCCTCCTCTAGTCATCTGTATAGTGGGCTGTGAAGCTCTCATAGGACAATCCCTCAGAAAATGGCCAAACTGCCCATAATGAAAATAAGTTCCTGTTCTTGCCCTGCATTCACCAGCATGCCTCTTTTCACAGTGTACACATGGAGGTATCTCTGTACTCTGTTGCACTGGTCTACTAGACCCTCTGGAATAAGCAGGGGTAGGTGGTCTCATCCTGCCTCCCCTAGTAACATCCCTCCTCTGGCTTTGTACTGAAGGGGTCTGAGTTTGCCTCTGAGTAGGCCTAGTCACAGCTGGTTGGGATGATCCCTCTCCACACCTGAGGAACTCTCCCCCTCTGCTCCTCTTCCTAGAGTCTCTCTATGTTCTTTCCTCCTTGTATTTTGTATCCATTTGAGCAACATCATTTATAATCTTCCCCTGGGTGGTATACTATCCAGTTAACAGTATGTTGTGTAATGAAGCATGCAGGCCTATTCTGAAATAGCCAATCAGGTCTGCCTCTGTAGGAGCTATCTGTCTTACATATTTGCTTAATTTCCTAAATTCCCTGGCATAATCAATAACACTGAGGTTTCCCTGTTTCAGCTGTTCAAACCTTATGATGTTCCTATATCTGATCCCAGCTGGTAAGAACTCATCCATTAGCTTCTGTTTAAATTCATCCTAAGTAATTGGATCATTTCCATGAATGTTGGCATCTATGTGCTCATCAAACTATATGGATGCATCCCCAACAAACAATAAACCTACCAGCTCAATGATCCTAGCATCTGAATGAGGAAGCTTCTTCACAACTCTGTCTACCCTCTCTATAAAATCACAGGGGTCTGTACCATATTCCCCAAAATAGGTGGGTAACAGTAGCTTCATGAATTCAGAAATATCGAAACCACCATCAGGTATGATTCTTCTATTTCTGACCCTTCTCTGTTCAATTGGCACCCTCTCTGGTGCTGGTGCTATCTTAGGCTGTACAACTGGTTGAACAGGTGGTGGTGGTTGTGGTACTGTAGCTGCCTATGCTGCTATATGAGCTTGCAGCATTTGCATCATTTCTTGGTTCCTTCTCAACATTTCCTGTCTAAATTCCTGCATTTCCTGTCTTAATGCAGTCTCTCCTATACTGCTTTCCTTTATATGTTGTCTGGATTTAGGTGGGTCAGGATTAATTCTCTCTGCCTGTACTGATGTATCTGTGCCTATCTCAGGCTCCCTACTGTCAGCCTTATGTTGTCTATCCATATCAGGAATATCTCCCATATTCACACTCCTTGACATATCTCAGCATATATTTAAATAAACATCCATTTACATAGTATAGAGGAGTTTTCATGCTATAGATTCGCAAAATTTCAAACAACAAAGATAACATTTAACTTAAACGATATACGAACTCCTATGTTCCTTGGTATATACTCTATCACTGACCTATAACATCACAGGTTTACTAAACCTTTAGCTCTGATACCACATTTGTCACAGCCTAACTTTAGACTATGACGGTCCTAGGGTACGGGTAATGCCTAAGCCACCAGTACTTCGAAGAACCCATACTTTTACTTTCACATTCATAACTTATCCTGTGATACATTTAAGAGATAATTTTTTTTTTTTTAAAACATCATATTATTCATGCAGAAAAACTGACAGAGTTTCCTTTGTAACTCTGACTTAAGCTATCCACAAAACATATAAATATGCACTTCCAATATAACATACATCCCCTTATAACCTCCATTGATCAATCACAACTCAAAAAGCACTTCAATATTGGCAATCACATTCCATATCATATGCATTTCATATAAGGATCACATATCATAAATATGTACAACATAAACATTATCATATTTATTTACCATTTGATCATTTTGACATTTTACTTAAGTCAACTCAAACCTCAAACCTCTATACATTATATACCAAGGAACTTCTATACACAGGAGTGACCTCAAATACATACATCTGTTCCAAGGCTGGAGATGGTGTAGCCAATGGATGACTGCCTCATTGAGGTCCTGAAATCATATAACCACTGAAAGGGGTGAGTATAACTTTATACTCAGTAAGTCATTATATATATCAGTATGCAATAATATTCATGACAGTCATATTTTTCCATTAATGATCTGTAAATAGAAATGCTTGTGATAACATGATGAAATACATAGCATGGATCATAATACATATAATATAACAGGAGCCTGTAACATGTCATATTGTGTCATATATCATACTGTAACTTCACTTCATCACATTTCCTCCAATAAACCATAGCATAGGGAATATTCTTACCCTCCTTAGCAGAGGCCATAACATATATCTGTGATCACAACCGATGGTTTATTTCTACACCATCGAAGTAGTCCTGTTATAACATATTATATGCAAATGTCTTATATAGCATAAACATATTGTAATAAGTCTCAAATAGGACTTAAATGATGATATATATCAATGATATACCCAAAGAAAGGGTTTGGCACATTTTCATATTTTTGCCCGCCGAAGCCCAGTTTCCACTGCCGCAACTGGCTCCCAAATTACGGGTCCGTTTTCATTTTTTAGGCACTTTCTTGTTTTCCTTGAACTCAATATATACATAGCAATTTCTTTATACCAATCACAAGTACATATATATAAAAGATGGTTGGGCTTGGTTTCTGGTAAAAAGGCCTTTTAGAATAAATTTTATAGCCAATCAAAGTTTATACCAAAATTAGGTATTTCGGTAGCACCATTTTAGGTCAAATTTGCAAAATTGCTTAAATGTGGATCATTAATGGTTTTCAAGCAAGATTATCATTTCATATGCATAAATGCATGACTTATGAATGTATAATGCATCAAACATATATATAGACTCACCTCTATTAACAACTCTCAAAATGATACTCACTCAGGCCTAATTAGCCCGGGACTCCCCGTCCGCAGCTCTTGCTTGGGACGATTCTCCTATAACAACCAAATTGGTCTTATAAGACACATATTCACTATAAATCATACCAAAACACATATTATCTCATATTAAGGCATCATCAAGCATATAAACACATACATTTTACACAAATCACACATTAAGCACATCAAAGGCCCTATATTACCCTTTTTAACACTTTTCATAGCTTTTATGCATCAAACGCATTTCCATCACCATAAATCATTCACATTACACATATTCATCAATATTATGCTAATTTATGAACTTCCAAACACTTAGCTCACTATTTCATACTAAACATACACAAATTTCCACTTATGCTTCAAATCACTTATACCATTCAATCTTCCTACATTTAACCATATACATTTCATTCATTCTAGCCATTATACTATAATCAAACTTTAGTTCTTCATTTGCATTTGCCTAACACCTTAAAGTAACAAAGACTATATGTTACCACATTAATGGAAATCATTCCATTCATCCATTTTTCAACACCAATCAAACATACAACATTAATATACACCAAATGCATTACATTTAATCATTTAAACCTAACAAATGCCAAAGCATTAAAGCATTCCAATCACTTCCAAGTTTCGGCCAAACCAAACTTTTCTCCAAATCAATTCAATTCAAACATTTAGCCATCAATTCATGTTAATTACATCAAATACACATCATTTACACCTTTTAAGCCATTTAAACATCAAAATCAAACATCAAACCCTAAGCACCTCATTTCAGCCATTTTATTTTCATAACCAAATGAGTTTGTTTCCTTCATTTGACAACAAATTCTTATCATAAACATCATTTAAACATCATTTGAACCAAAGAAATCATCAAATCATCAATTTAATTCCAAGTTTTTCCTATTAGGGTTTCAATCCATCTTTTTGCATTCTAACCATACAAAATAGGTTTTGATCACTAATAAACATCAAGGAATATCATATGAACATCATGGAATCAAAAGAACTTCAAAACTAACAACTTACCAAAAATTCTTCAAAGTCTTCTTTCAATTAATTTGTTGTCTAAATGAGTTTTGCTTTGAAATCTAAGGTTAGATTTGTGTAAAGACATATAATATTAGATGATATTGATGAGTCACTACATGAAGATTTCATGAGTGGTGGTAATGAGTCACCAAATGCTACAAACTTTGATGTCACACCAATTAATGAGGGGAGGAAAAATAAGAAGCAAAAAGGATACATTGGATCTAGTTCTCAAGCAAACATGGATAAGAAAGGAAGAAAAGGAAAGAAAAACCTGGGAGGGGCAACTAAATTAAGCGATGATATATCTAGGCTAGTGGCTAATGTAGAAAGTAGAAGCAGCTTAACTACTAAAAGGACAGATTTACCAGGATCTAGTATGACTGAAGTTATGGAGGACATCAAGTCTTTGCCTAATATTATTGATAGTGAACTTTACTATTTTGCTGCCTATATTTTTGAGCAAAGATCAAAGAGAGAAGGTTATAGTATAATGCGTACTCCTAAAGAAAAATTGGGATGGCTTAAGTTTCAATATGAAATTTTCAAAGGCAAAGGGCGTAGTGATTTATGAAAACTAGTTTTTTTTTAGTTGATCAATGTTAGTTTTTTTTTAATAATTGTATTATGAACAATTGCTTTTTTCTTTATATTTTTTTAATGGATTGTGAACTTTTTATGCTGGTATTGTAATAAACATATTTCAGAAAACTGTGACATGTGCAACTATTATAATTAAATGATGACTATTAATTTTTTTTTTATATAGATATGGATAAAGATAATAATGGGGATGCTGAATATAATAAAAATCTTGTTGATAGTGATAAAGAGGAATTTCTAAAAATTTTGACATGTGCATCCATTGCTATTGAAGAGTATTATGTGTCATACATACATAAGGAACCTTGTATGGTTTCTTATCAAACAGGAATGAAATGGTTATTGGAATTAATGCATGGTTATGAAAAGCGTAGTGTGAATATGTTTAGAATGAGAAAAGATGTAATATTTCAACTTTCTTCTGATTTAGAATCAAATTATGGACTTGAGTCTAGTAAAAATATGTCAGTGGTTGAGAAAGTATGCATTTGCTTATACATACTTGCTCAAGGTGCATCTAATAGGCTTACTCAAGAGCATTTTCAACACTCAGGTGAAACAATAAGTAGAATTTTTGGAGAAGTGTTAGATGCAATATGCCTTTTAGCAAAAGACTTGATAAAGCCTACAGACCCTGAATTTCATGAAATTCCACCAGAAATTTTACATGACAATAGATACATGCCCTATTTTAAGGTAATATTTCTAACATTTCATTTCATATGGTGAAACTCAAAAAAGTATTATACATTTATTTATGCATTTTCATATCAAATAATAGTTATGTTTTATATCAGGACTGTATTGGAGCTATTGATGGAACACATGTACAAGCACGCATAAGTCCAGAAAATCAAATTCCATTTATAGGAAGAAAAGGAATGCCAACACAAAATATCATGGTTGTGTATAGTTTTGATATGCAATTTACATTTATACTAGCAAGGTGGGAAGGAACAACACATGATACATGCATCTTTTTCCATGCAATCAATAAGAAAGAGTTAAACTTTTCGAAGCCACCTCCTGGTAATATTTTAATGCATATTATATGAATTTATATATTATTATGTAATTATTATGTATAGTTGATATATGTTATCTTTTTATATATATAGGCAAATATTATTTGGTAGATGCAGGATATCCACAAATTAAAGGATACATATGACCTTACAAAGGGGTAAGATACTATATTTTTTAATTTAGACGTGGTGAACCTGCTAAAGGGCGTAAAGAAATTTTTAATAGTGCACATTCATCGCTTAGAAGCTGCATTGAACAAACATTTGGAGTTTGGAAACAGAGATGGAAAATTTTGCGTGATATGCCTTCATTTTCGTATGCTAGTCAAATAAAAATTGTAGTTGCAACAATGGCATTACATAATTACAAAAGAAGAAATTCTTCGAGTGATCCAGCCTTTACGAGACTTGATCAAGATCCCAACTTTGTACTAGCAGATATTTTTCAAGATATTGAGAATGCTTCATCACAAGACAAAAATGTAGGTGGGAAGAAAACAGAAATAGATTTAATCCGTGATCAAATTGCCTTCAGTCTAATGGCAAAAAGATATTGATTGTAAAATTTAACTTATTATAAATAATTATGAACTACTAATTATTATATATACACTATTTTATTTTTATTTTATAATAATGAAAATATAATATAATTTATAAGTTAAATGATAAAAATAAAAGTAGAAGTCATAATAACAGAAAGTACTTTATGTAGAATTTAATTAATAAAATGGCTAAAATTATATTGTCTTTATTTGTCATTTTACCTTAATAAGTTATTTTCAGAAGCAATTTTACCAAACACAAACAAACAGCTTATGAGTTTATAAGCAGTTTTTAGATTGTATTTTATCAAACACAAACATACAGTTAATTGCTTTTGAAAGTATCACTTTTAGAAATAGAACTTTTTCCCATATGAAAAGTTATTTTCATAAGCTGTGTCAAACTGGGTATAATTGACTTTAGGTGCCAAACTCACCAAGAGACTATAAAAACAGAAAAATTATATAAAGGCATACCAACAAAAATGGACTAACTAATCTAACACATCAAATGAATCAATCATATCAAATCAAGTCTCCAAATGAGTAAATTCATCTACAAATAACATTCCTCTTACAAGCAATCAATTCCTCTCAAATCGATCAACAGTTAGTCTTATAATCAATCAATGTCTCAAAGATGATATTTTTTCTACAAGTACTTTGTTACAATTTTCAAGATTCAATGTCTCACTTTTATGTATTTATAAACAACAATATTTTTATATTCCTCTTGTAATTACTACAATTTTCAAAGCAATGAAGTCTACTCTTTTGCAAACATGTTACTGTAAAAAATCTAGCAAAGTTTTTAGATGAAACTAATGTACTGAAGAGTAAGGTTTAGATCTCCTTAAATCTTGTATAGTCATTTGATTAAAAAATCAATGTGTAAAGGAAGGACATAAGGTTTAAAAGATCAAGTCAAGCTCAAAGTGAAGAAGAGTTGAAATTAGTTATTCCATCTGTCAAGTTTGTTAAATAGTTTGTTAGTTGAGTTGTATCAATTTTATTTATTTTATCCACGTGTATTTTGTTTTAGTTAGTTACAAGTTTGCTTAGTAGTGAACTAGTCTATGTAAATAGTATATAAGATGTACATCTACTTTTGATTCACTGAGATGACAATTCATTCATTTTCACTACTGATCATATAGTATCAGAGCCTCTCGGTTGGTTTAGCTAAAAGTTTCTTTCTTTTTGTGTAGTCGCATCATCTCTTTCAAAGTATGGTTTTTTCTCAGTCTCTTTTCTCGAGTTTTTGCAGACTCTTTCTCGAGTTTGTCCTTTAGCTTTGATTTTTTGTTCACACAATTTCACATTCACCTTTATTTTTCTAGATTCTTCATCTTTCTTTTTGAAAAATCCCTAATTTATGATTCATATTCATTTTTATTTCTCTGGATATTTCATTCTTCTTTTCGAAAATCCTTAATTTCTAACAATACAACAACTTCAATAGCGTCTTCAAGCACTCTTAGTCCTTGTGATAATCCATCTTCACCATACTACCTTCATTATTCTGAGAATCACAGTTTAGTGGTTGTGACTTTAGAGCTAACTCCTACGAATTTTACTTCTTGGAAAATATAATTTCTCCTTTCTATTTCCATCAGAAATAAGCAAGGATTTCTTGATGGTTCTATACCAAAACCTCCATCTGAAAGTAATATGTATCTCCCTTGGAGTAGATGCAACAGTCTCATTGTTGCATGGCTTCTCAGATCGATCTCTAAGTCTATAGCCTCAACAGTGTTCTATATGGAGGATGCGAGAAAAAATTGGGAGAAACTTAACCTAAGATTCTCATAGTCAGATGATTCTAGAATTTGCAATCTTCAACACCTTTTGTGTTATGTCACTCAAGGGAAAAAATCAATAGATACATACTTCACGAAGCTTAATGCAATTTGGGAAGAACTAAGAAGTTTTAGGCCTCCTTCATATTGTGCATGTGGAAAATGTAATGAAAATTGCTTTCAGAAGTTTATGGAAGTAGCTCAAAAAGATTATGTGTTTAGGTTCCTCAATAGACTAAATGAAACCTATCAAGCATTAAGATCTTAGATTATAATCATGAAACCCTTGCCTTCACTAAATCAAGTTTATAACATGGTGCTGAGAGAGGAGAAACAAAAATCCATATTGTTACAGTCACAGAGTTTTGCGGATGGATTGGCTATGGTTGTGAGGAGTAATCAATCTAGTATAATTTGTTACCATTGTGGCAAACTTGTCCATATTAAGGAGAAATGCTTCAGACTTATTGGTTATCCACTAGATTTCAAGTTTACAAGATTCAAGACATAAAATCAGCTTAACAAATCAGCAAATCAAGTTACTGCTTTTAAATCTTGATGTTTCTGAGTATGGTGATAATTATGGTGTTATTGCATGTTCTTTAGTTGGACTGAGCCTTTCCAAGGAATAGGTTCAAAAACTCATGACTATACTTAGTGACCAAAACAACAATACTCATATAAGCTAGCCTTTACCTGCCACAACACACCAAACTCACTTCACATGTAACCAAATTGCTTTTATTTTCTCTATTGTTAATGCTGACAAACTAGAAAAACTCATGCATCATAACTATACTAAAGCCCCATAGATAGTTGACACTAGACCCACATATCACATAGCTTGTACCTTAGAATATTTTGATTTTTATATTCCAATTTATAACTTCTTTATTCTAATGCCAAATGGCATGAAAGCTAAAGTCTCACACATGGGAACTATAACCTTAAACTCTAATCCCACTATAAAGAATTTTTTGTTGTTCCCTCAATCAATTTCAACTTACTGTTATTAAGCAAATTGCTTCTCAATCCTCAATTATGTCTCATTTTCTTGTTCAAACATTGTTTCATCCAGATCCTCTCATCATGGATGACGATTGGACTGGCTGAGTTAAAGAGTGGTCTCTAACCTAATGTCAAATGGCATGAAAGCTAAGGTCTCACACATAGGAACTATAACCTTCAATTCTAACCTCACTATAAATAATGTTTTTGTTGTTCCCTCATTCAATTTCAACTTACTATCATTAAGCAATTTGCTTCTCAATCCTCAATTATGTCTCATTTTCTTGTTCAAACATTGTTTCATCTAGGTCCTCTCATCATGAATGACGATTGGACTGGCTGAGTTAAAGGGTGGTCTCTACTATTTGAAGCTCAAATTCCTTCCTCATAATCCAAATATTACTAATAAAATGTGTCATTCTCATTCTATTTGTATGATTTCTACAAATGTCTGACATAATAGACTAGGACATACTCCTATCAATAAGATTTCAACTTTCATTTCTGATATAACCAATAAAGATTGTATTGTTTGCCATATTTGTCTAAAGGCCAAGCATAAAAGACATGTATTTCCCATTCATATCAATAAAATAAATTCTCCTTTTGAACTTCTACATGTTGATGTTTAGGGACCTTATTCCCAACAAGATATATATGGAAATCACTACTTCCTTACTTTAGTTGATGACTACACAAAATGTGTATGGGTATATCTCATGAAAACAAAGTCTGAAGTATCTCATATTTTACCATAGTTTTATCAATTCATTCTCAATCATTTTCAAATTAGTATAAAAACTATAAGGTCAGATAATGGGCTGAAATTTTCCTTGCCTTCTTTTATCATTCCAAAGGAATTGTCCATCAAAACTCTTGTCCATACACTCCATAGAGTGGTGGAAAGGAAATATCAACACATTTTGAACATTGCAAGAGTTCTTTTGTTTCACTCATCATTACCTATAAAATTATGGGGCGATGTTGTTTTAACAATAATATATCTCATCAATAGAATCCCAACTTCAATACTAAATAACAAAACACCTTATGGACTCCTGTTTTCCATAAATCCTTCTTATTCTCGTCTTATATCTTTTGGATGTCTTGTTTTTGCTCTTAATCTCACTCAATACAAGAAAAAATTTGATAGTAGGTCTAGAAAGTGTATTTTCCTTGGTTATCCATCCAATATTAAAGGTTACAAGCTATATGACTAAGAATCACACACTATTTATCTCAAGGGATGTTGAGTTCCATGAAATTATTTTTCCTTTTGTTGTTCAAAACAGTTCTTTTATGTCTAATTCTCCTCTAAATTCTAGTTCAACAACAGAGAATGAACTCTTTACCTTGCCTACACCTCTAGCTCAACCTCATACTCAATCTCACTCCATTCTATCACAATCCATTCAATAAAACTTATCTCAAGCACCATCACACATACTTGAAACCTCAAATGAAACTCTATACTTAACAGACACCACTAATAGTATAACAACTCATACAAATATGCACCCACCTAAAACTTATATAACAGAACAACAGCTTCTAGCCCATAATCCTATTATAAATGAACCAAATATATATAAAAAAAAAAGTATAAGACCTACAAAACCCCCCACTTATTTGCAAGATTATCACTTACAATTTCATAAAACTACCCTTGTATCATCCACCAAAACTATAACGGCACACCCAATTCAAAACCATTTAGCATATGACCAACTTTCAAAACCTGATAAACATTTTATCCTTAATATTTCTTCAGAAACATAACCTACTACATATTTTCAAGCTCAAAAACATGATCAATGGCAAAAAGCCATGAGGGATGAACTTGATGCCTTGGAAGCTAACCAAACATAGTTCGTTGTTCCCTTACCTGTAACTCATAAGGCAATAGATTGTAAATGGTTTTTTAAAACCAAATACAACTCTGATGGCACCATAGAAAGGCATAAAGCCAAGTTGGTTGCAAAAGAATACAACCAAATGGAAGGTTTTAACTACCAAGAAATCTTTAGCCTTGTGGTTAAGCATAATTCTATCAAGTTATTTCTTTCATTGGCTGCAATTCACGGTTGGCATCTTGCACAATTGGATGTCAACAATGTATTTTGAATGGGGATTTGCATTAAGATGTATACATGGAGCTACCTCCTGGTTACCAGCTTTAGGGAGAGATTTTGGGAGAATTTAGTAACTATGACAATTTTGGAGGTAATTCTGGAACTGACTGTAATTTTGGTTACAATTATAGTTATAATTCTGTTATTGTTGTTATTGAATTTAGACCTAAAATTATTACTTATGCCTGCAATTCTGGAAATGATGTTACTTTTGCCTGCAATTCTGAAAATATTGTGTTTAATTTTTTTATTTAATTATTTTTTATAATATAATATTTTTTATGTTTTAATACAATTTTTATGATTTTATAAGTCATTATTATTAAAATATAAATAACTTTAGAAATTAATTTTAATAGAAAGTATATTCAATAACATTATTATGAAATATACCCAATTTTAAGAATAAAAAAAAAAATTATTAGTACTACAATGAAAATTATTGATAAAACTTTTGGTAACTAATTAATATTTATTTAATAATTAATATTTTATTCAAATATACTGTTGGCTTTCTTTGGCTAGCAGTAGCCCTTCTTCTCTTTATTTTCATGATTTTTTTCATTTTTTTTTCAATTTTGAATTGTAGATCTATAGATCTAAGGGTAGATGGTTCTTCATTGTGGGTATGTTTTAGATTTATACTTTTTTGTTACCTCTTTGTAGGTATTTAATTCTTGCAATGTACCTATAGAGTTGGTGTTTTTTCATAGCCATGGTTTTTCTCAAGTTGCTATATCAATTTTCCAACCATGAAATGGTAAATCTATTCTACTGATTGTCTGAGGGAGTTGTAACGGTTTTTTCTTCTTAGATATAATCGTCATCTACCACTTCCTCCTATATTTTGACTTGAAGGAAATTTGATCTTATTAAATAACTGTCAGATCTACATATCACTAGTGTTTTATACAATAATCTCAAAATCTATGAAATTTTATGATGTTTTCTTTTCTTTAATTTCTCTATGCAAATCTAGTTGCTATTTGTTGAGAGTTAAATATATTTTTAGTTTTCTAGATTTCTTTAGATTATAGAAAAAAGAATCATGTGTTTTTTTATTTTTGACTATTGAATCTTTATAATTCATTTTTTGCCGATTAAATCCTCAAATTTTTATTTTTCAACATATTAAGAATTTTTTTTTTTTATAATGAATGATGAAAGTGTCATCCATGCGAGTTAAAAGAGCATTAATAAAATTAAAGACGTTGATTGGACTCATCATTATTGACTAGGAAAAAAAAAAGGTATAAATAAATTTTTAAATCATAAAACGATGACGTTTAACTCATCCTCTGTCTATCCAAGTGAAGTTTAGTCAAAATTTTCCCAAATCCTCGATGCCCATTACAAGCAAAATCCCTCTTCCCCCACCTCCACAGATTGAAGAACTCGGAATTTCAAAACGAAATCAAAATGAAGGAGGAATCAGATTGAAGAAAGAGGACTCACCCATCAACAAAATCAAAATCAAAGTGATTTGGAAGACATCATGCTTTGAGAGGCGATAGAGAGGCGACGAAGAATCAAGTCCTGTGGAAGCACGACCAAAGCAAACCAAGGAAGCGCACCCGCGAGAAAGCATATTCTTCAAGGAAGCCAGCTGGTTCGTTTATTAAATAACCCTATTTTATGTTCTAATATAAATCCTAATAGGTAAAGGACCTTTGTAGTGGGCCTAATGGGCAAGAGCCCATTAACTGGTTCAACCCTAGTGTAAACCTATATATATACTAGCTGGGGGCAGCATG
>CANXYC010191544.1:0-15483 GCA_948193065.1 Aleurites moluccanus
CAAATATTGAAGTGTATATTGAGTTGTGATTGACTACTGGAGGATAAAAGGGGATGTATGTTATATTGGGAGTGCAAATTTCTATGTCTTACGGATAGCTTAAGTCAGAGTTACAAAGGAAACTCTGTCAGTTTTTCTGTATACATATTATGATGATTTAAAAAAAATTATCACCTAAAATGTATCACAGGTTAAGTAATGATTGTAAAAGTTAAGTTAAAGTAAAACCATGGGTTCTTTGAGGTACTGGTCGCCTTGGCATTACCCGTACCCTAGGACCGTCATGGTCTAAAATTAGGCCGTGACACAGTTACGGTTCAGTATAATTTTCCATCCACAGATAGATGGACAGTCAGAGAGGACTATCCATACTTTGGAGGATATGTTGAGATTATGTGTTCTGGATTTTAAAGGTAACTTGGATCAATATTTGCCACTGATTGAATTCTCCTACGACAACAATTACCATTCTTCTATTGGAATGGCTCCATATAGGGCATTGTATGATAGGAAATGCAGATCCCCAGTGTGTTGGGTGGAACCAGGAGAGAAACAAATAAAAGGACCAGAGTTGATAAAGGAAACAGTGGAAAAGGTGCCTATCATTAGAGATCGAATGAAGACTGCTTTCAGCAGACAGAAGAGTTATTTTGATCCGAAGTGGAAGGATGTACATTTTGCAGTTGGTGACCATGTCTTTCTTAAGATCTCACCAATGAGAGGTGTTATGAGATTTGGGAAGAAAGGAAAGTTGTCACCAAGATTTGTAGTCCCATTTAAGATACTTGATAAGATTGGCAATGTGGCTTATAGATTGGCTCTTCCATCAAATTTGAGCCATATTCATTCAGTGTTCCATATTTTTATGCTGAGGAAATATGAATCTGATCCATCGCATGTATTGGAAGTATACGATATTGGGGTTAATGAAGACTTGTCATTTGAGGAGCTTCCAGTGGAAATTGTGGATAGACAAGTCAGGCAACTGAGAAAAAAAGAAATCTCAATAGTTAAAGCACTATGGAAGAATCAGTTGATGGAAGAGTACACATGGGAAAGTGAGCAGGACATGAAGGACAGGTATCCATTCCTGTTCCATCATTGATGTATATATGAATGTATGTATTTTAAATTCGAGGACGAATTTATTTGAAGGAGGGTAGAATGTAATACCCTATAAAGCTTACAAAGTTTTTATGATTAAAGTTCTCAGTATATGGTTTGAAATTATCAAAATGACTAAAGATAATTTTAAAAACTCATTTAGAGCAAAAACAAGAAACTTTTCCAAAAAATGTCAGTGTCGATATCGCTACCACAAAAATAGCAGTCCGGTCGACAGATGAATTTCTGATTCTGACTAAGGGATAACTAATTATGTGTATGCATGTATAAATATAGTAAAAATAAAGAGGTGAAAAATGTTTACGAACACTGATAAAGTAAGCAATGGCAAAATCATAAATAAATGGAACTTTAGGGGTATAATGTAATTTGGACAGTTTGAGTTTCAGAACGGGTCTGAAACTATTTTTATTATAAAGTATTAATGAAAATAAGATGTTTGAATATTCACTTTGAAATCCAAATCCCGACGAAATTGTCAGAATAAATTACCGAAGAAAAATGTGGCAAAAGCACAATTTAAGGAAAGTTGAAGGACCAAAAAGAAATTTGCCAGATGTGACTTACTATATAAGCCACACTTAGCAAATTTTTGGGCCATTTCTTTTCTTCTTGTCCATAGCTTTCTCCCACCATTTTCCATTGATTTTTCTTTCATTTTGTTAAGGAAAATCCATGGAAACTTGATTTAAACACAATATAATCCATCCTCCATCCATTTCCATCCATAGAAAACAAGAAAAATTCAAGAATAAAGGACTTCAAGATTTCGGCCACTTCACCATTTTGAGGTAAAACGTTGTTTTGGTTGATTTTATATTTGATTTAGGGTTAATTGATATTAGTTAAATTGGGTAATTAGTTTAATTGCATCAATTGATGCATATAGCATTTTTGCCCAATTTTCAAACCCTAAACCTAAGTTGTAAGAGTTAATTTTGTGTAATTGAGTTAGTATGTGTAAATTAAGGATAGAATAAGTTAATTGGAAGTTAATGGATGAATAATTAATGGTTGAATTGTTATAGAAAATTTGATTAAAGAAAATTGCTCATTTTGCCTAGTTTGAGGAATTTAAAGAAATTAGTGGCAAAGAAATTTTACTTGGTGATTTGAAGTGTTAGGTGAGTCTTTTATACATCATATGTAATGCCTAAAGTGTTAAAATGCCAATTTGATTCCATATGTGAAAACCTTAAAGTGGCTGAACCATTTTAGGACAAAATTGCCTTGTTTTGTTCTTTTTTTTTCCTATGGCTTTTTCATGCCAAATTGATCTATTTGATGATATTTATTGATGTGTTTATAATGCCTATGGAATTGCTTTCAATGTGTGTTGTTATTGATATTTGGGATAATGTCAATGTTGCACCAAAACCTTGCCAAAATATCTATTGTTGGTTGCACACCAAGTGTTCGATAAAATGCCTAGCTTAAAATCCATAGGCCAACCATTTGAATGCCATCGTCGCCAGCAACAATGGCATGTCAATTGCGTCAACTTTTTGTCCGTAAATGACTAACTTATATTTGATCCCATTGTTGGTTGTTAGACCTTTGGTCATTGTATAATCGATTGTTATTGATATCTTATTGATTATATTGCTTATTGAATTTATTGATGATAAGTTATTGATGCTTGGTGATACCATATTTTTGAAATGGTATCTATTGATGTGTTTATCAATTCTACTAATTCCGATGTGATTTGATAGAGCTGCCGCCCCGATAGGGTAGTGAGTACATAATGTTGGCATTGTGCACAATCTATATTGTTATGCCCTAATTGGGAAGGGTTATGAGCCCTAGTCATAAGACCTGATCCGTCTTATGTTTATTAATATGAGTTTGATTTGTGCTTGACACATTTCTATGCGCATGGCTTTATTATTTGTCATTATCCGTCATTATCTATCTTATCCATGTGATATACTTTCCATTGATATGATTGTTGACTTATAGTCATATTCTGTACTTGACTCTGTATCTAGAGATTTTGAGAAGATTGATCCATTTATTTTATCTGCCTATTGTTTATTGATATTCCATTATCTATCTATTAGTCAATGCATATTAGATTCACTGAGTATCATATATACTCACCCTCTCACTATTTCCCTCTCCAGGTACAAAGTAGGAGGCAGATTCCTAGCTTTTGTTTCTCTAAGGAATTCTGTAGTCTGATAAAGACAGTATAATTAATTTTAACACTGTACTTTTATATGTGTACTAGAGGCTCCATGGGTATTGTATTATGGTGTAGAAAAATTGTATGTATAAATGTATAAGATTATGAAAATTACAGAAAGATACAGAATGAATGATAGAGTATCAGAATGAATAGTGATTATGTGAGTGTATGAATATAGACTGACATATAATTGATGGTAGATGATTCTGTTGCAATATTGATATTGTAATGATGTGATTGATGGGTTCTACGGGTGCCGATGGCCTCTAGCATCTCCCGCACCCTAAGATCGTCGCGGGCCGCCGGACCGGGTCGTGATAATATACGTATAAACTACTAATTAATCTAGTTTAACCATGGAGCTACTAAGGATTACAAAAGTAATGAGGTATAGATTAATTATATAATAAAAGAAACCTAGTTCCTCTGTAGAAGAAGGAGGACTAAGGAACCGCTATCGACTATTCCTGATATGAAAATGTTAAACCACTAAAAGGTGAGTTTTACAACTCAGAGAGCTTTAAATATACTATTATGTATTAAGGTTAGGTAAGGAAAAAATAATCCACCTAATGCTTACACACAAATAATACGTAATAAGTGATCAATTAAGGAAAATAAGGTCACATAAATCAAATAATAGGCTTAATGAATAGAAAATAAAACATAACAGATATAGGGCCTCGTACTCGTGTAAATCTTGTTAGCTACATTTTATGTAGCTTAAACTCGTGGAATAATATAAGGCTGATCAAACCTTAGGGCTAGGATTTAACCCTTCCTAGCTAGGGTTATAAATTAATCAATGTGCACATTGTTGATGGTTTTCACCCACTACCCGATCGTAAGGTAGTTCTGCCATGTTATCAGGTATTCAACACAATATGATTTAATGGCATAATAAAGTTCACATATAGCATCAATGATATAGTTAAAGACATATCGTTTCAATTAATACAACAATGGATCCATATGTATTTTATTTATAATTAACAATATTCAAGAAAGGATAATTATATAAGAATATATCAATGGCATTGGGTTTATGCTAGAATTCATTATTATTAATGACAACCAACAAATGACATTAGGTTTAGGGTTAAACACTTGGTGGAATAGAAGTTGATTTCAATGGGGTATTTAATCAAACATGTAGTGGGCACAACTTTAGGTTCATCTAAATAAGGTTTGTGGTCATAATCAAATTGGTCCAAGTAATAAAAATCAAGGTCACATTGTAAGGAATATATTAGGCAATTCAATTCAAGTAACAATCTGGTCATTAATTTAACATGAAAATTGAACAAAAATTCAAGGGAAATAGGCTTGTGAAATTCGGCTAACATGGAATTTAAAGGGGAAAAAGTTTAAAATTTAAGCAAGTTAATTTTTAGGCATAATAGTAAAGTATAACTCACCTTAATTGCCATTTGAAACAAAAACCCCTTAAAAACTTCAAAACTCACCTAATGGCAACTTGTCCTTCATCCATTCTTTCTCCACTTCTTTCATGTTCCTTTGATTCTACAACATATATTTAGCATGCTTTAGACTTAGATTAACATAAAAAACTTATTTCTATGCTTGGTTTGAATTAAATACATCTAATTCAAAAACTAGGTTTTGGTATAATCTCTAATTCAAGTCTAAATCCACCCATATCTAGATTAATGCTTCTATTTACTTAAATAATCATCTAATACTATCATACTAATCATATTGAATGAAAAGGAAGTAAGTTTGAATCAATTACCTTAAGTTTCTTCAAATTTCCAACTTAGCCTCTTTGAATTGTTTAGGGTTTTCTTTAGGGTTTTAGTGGAATTTTTTTAATGTCTATTGTGCATTTAGGTGTTAAACTAGACATAAAAATTATTGGGCTTAGGTTTGGGGTTGATTTAATGGAGAAAATTTAGGTTGGAAGAAGAAAAAATGGAGGTGAGGGAAAAGGAGGAGAAAATTTCGGCCACAAGGAAAAAGAAGAAGAGATTTTTGGCTAAAAATAGAATTATCTAGAATTTATTGGATATTTTTCTTTTTTTATATTTATAATTTTGCCCCTCAATTTTCTTTATTTATAAATTTTCCCCAAAAGTTTTAATATTTATACTTTGGATTCAAAACTTATTTTAGATACTACTAATTTCCATAATTTATTTGTCATGTAAATTTTAGGTCTTATAATTAATTTGGTGAAATTCTGTGTTAATTTAGGTATAAAATTTGAATTTTAGGTACTAAATTATTATTTTACTTTTAACTGTCTATTTTGGGTACTAAATTGTTATTTTTTGTCTAACTATTTAATTAAGAGCTATAAAGTCAACTATACTAATTATGGAATCTTATTTATAATTATCGAAAAAAATTTGGGGTGTTATAATATTAATCTATATACTTCATAAACTTGAGGATAATCAAACTAGCTAGCTCTCTTTAGAGCATCAGTTGCTTAATGATTAAGAATATACCTGAAATATCAAAACCTCAGTCGTCGAAAAAAGAACCAATTTTTTCATTTTTCAGTCTAGGCTCCAGTCATTGATGATGGTAAACTGGATATTGTGAACACTAAGTTTTTACACTTGTTAGACTTATGCCAAGCCGAATAGCACTAACCGGAGCCCAGCCCATTCAAGGACGGACTCGGAATACACCAAAAAGCATCTAGGCCCGGGCTGCCACTCTCAAGGGGTGGCAGCAATTAGGGGGCGGCGCAACCCTACGCAAGAGGCTGCGCCACCCTTCCTTGAGGGAAGCAACATAGCTATCCTCTCTACATGCCCTTGCCTGCCGCCCTCCCTTTTGGCAAAGCTGCCACCCCCCTTCGGTGGCACTCCTCCTTCTTCCCGGTGGCAGCTTTGTATTTATACCTTTTTCACCAAATCCCACATCGGGAAATGATGAAACGAGACTCCCCAATCCTCTAATATAAATAGAGAGATTCTTCCACCTTCCAAAAGACACCGAAAATCATTTAGTTTGAGTTTTCACTATTCGATTTTACTCTTTTCTTCCCCCTAATCCTACTTTTTTATTTCTTTTGTTCTCTTTGATCTGAAGAAGGACAAAAATTAAGGTGCGTGGTTCCTCCGAAACTTTAATTAATAATTAATTAACTCTTCACTCTGCGAGGAGGAATCCTACTCTAAGGAGGTGATATGACCGTCTTTATCCCTTCTCAAGGTGGAACTCCGATCCAGAAAGACCCTCAGACTGCCACCCTCTCCAAGACCAAACCAAAGGTATAATCTCCGAACTTGTTATTTTCAATTCAGTAAAGCACTAAACAAATAAAACATGATAAATTGGGTTTAAATCAGACCAATCCCTTCACAAGAAAGGCAAACTACGCGGATTTTGATTCCTATTCAAAAAGATACGTAGGCCTGCCTATTTCAAAAGCATCGAATGCAAAAGCTACAAAAAACTAATTTCCCATTTCTGCTTTGAATTATTTGAGGAATGTGTGATCGACCTAGAACCCATAAGGGCTAGAGTTGATATCCTCTGTTTTTAGGGTTTTAATTGTAATAATTAACCTTCTCATTACTTTATGATTTATTTAATTAATTTAACTCTTTTATTGCTTTACTTATTCATTCATGTATAAATGTCATTCTTTAATTGCTTATGAAAAATCATTTTAAATCAAAGTTAAGCATAAGAGCCAAATGTTAATCGAAAACTTAGCCCCCAAATCCTCTTTGTTTTCAAATGTCTAGTACATTTTTCTTTTGGGATAAGGATTGGAGTCAAAAATGGGTTTTTCCTTAAATTTTTCCAACAAAAATAACTTAAGTAGCGACTCCACGGTTCAAATAAAAAATCAATTTATAATAAAGGCGCGATATCATTGCAATCATGAGAAATCACCCACAATGAGCATTATGATTCCAAGCGGACCGGACGAGGTGCTCGGGCGAGACTTCACAGTTGACGACTCTACTGGGTAGAAACTATTTTTCTAAAAGAAAAAGAATAAGTGGGCTATCAATTGGTTAAAATCTTTTTACTTGGCTTTTAGTTTAACTGTGATTTTCATGCATCACTATATAACAACCAGTTACAATGTTAAGCCTTTGGATTGCGAGTAGTATTGATCCGACAACTCTCTTTGAGTATGTTAGGAGATTGCAAAAGTATCCACCCTGCGACGAATCTTCAATCTTTTTGAAGTGTAATGAGCAGTCGCACTATTAGACCCACGCAAAACTCTTTGTTTCATATGTGGTTAGGTATATCATTGCTCTAGTGTGACGGGTACCCAATATCTAAACCACCTAAACCTATTTCATGTAATGTACTTAGATCCGGACCCCAGGTCCCATTAGCCATAATAATGGAAACCTTTGAACATATACTTATGAAATAATTTTCTCCTACATATGCATGCATACATGCATAACCATGCATTCATGATCTATGGACTAAGAACCAAAGAGTTAATGGTTGACCCAAAGCTTAAAAGCCCATCAAAGCCCAAAGTCTTGAACCTTAAAGCCTTGAACATAATGGAATCTTTTTCCTACCCTTACATAGACCTTATTTGGACTATAGTGACCTAATTAAAGTATTTCTCTTTTTAAAGATAATGGAGAACTAAACACCTAACATGGATGCTATCGTGACACTTTTGGCCACCCTACTCAAGAAGCTAGAGGACAACTTTAATATTGCCTTGGAAGTACAACAGGGACACCTTAACATTGCCCTTAATGCACAACACTAATCTATCCTTAATGAAGTGAAAATGATGATGACCCAAGGAATGGGCACTCATCAAATCAATGACCTGAATGTGTTTTCCTTTGCTCCTCTGAATCCTATTATTGATTTGACAAATAATGAGAAGACTTCTGAAGTTCCTATTCCTCCACCAGTCATCAACCTAACAAGTTGCACTACTCCTTCCTCCTCCCCAAATATTTTTTATGGCTGAAAGAATCCAGACCTAGCCATCACCAAAAAATTAATGGAGAAATTTGAAGCTATAGAGAGACTCATTAAGAACATCAAAAAGCATGAAGACTTGATTGATGTTGATGCTCTTACCCTTTTTCCAAATGTTAGGGTCCCTCTAAAGTTCAAATGCCTAGCATAACAGAAGGAGTCTTTCTCCACTTTCCTTACCAGGTGGAGGGCTAAGGCAGCCCAAATGATGAATAGGCCCACAGAGCAAAAGCAGATTGACATCATTGTCAAGAACTTCCTCTCGGGTTATCAAATCCATCTCCAGACTCAATACTTGCCTGACATCAAAGCCCTTATCGACACTGCATCAAAGATAGAGGATTTGATCTAGAGCAGACAAATCAAAGATGAATCAACCACCTCAAACTCAAGGTATAGAAAGAATGCCAATTATAGCTATAACACTGCCTCTAATTAGAAAAGTGGGGAAGTGTCTGCCATCTCTAACCAACAATCTGTGAGGTTAGAAAGAAGAACTTTCACTGACATGGGCTTGCCTTTGACCATGGTGTACAAGAGATCCTTGGAGTAAAATTTGGTCAAGCCTTTAGAGCCTAGGGCACCTCCAAATCCTTTGCCTAAAAACTGGAATGTGAATGAGTACTGTGAGTATCACCAAGGCACATTGCACAAAACAGACATATGCAAAACCCTAAGGCATAAGATCCAAGACCTAGTGGATAGTGGTGATATTATTCCACTAAGAACATGACCCAACATCACCATAATCCCACTCCCAAAACATCAAGCCAATATCAGTTTCCTCTACTCCTCCAACATAGAAATTGATCTAATCTCTTTGATTATATCAATTGATGAGTTCTGTTGTGTCTTGGACCTTAATGACTTTATGGAGGAAATCAATGCAATAACTCAAAGTGGAAGACTCTACCAAGCCAACCAGCCAGTTCACCAACCCATCCAATAGATTCCCCCGCCTATAAAGAGAGTGAATAATGAGCCTGAAGAGGATGCCATTCTGAAACAGTTGAAGAAAACTCAGGCCAGACTCTTTGCAAGGCATTGAACCAATGTCAAGACCCAATTGATATTTTTCCTGAAACCTTAGCTGCCTCACTAACCAACTGAACCAAGGTTTCCTCCATCTCATTCACTGACCATGATCTGCCTAATGGAGGAGAAAACCATAACCATGCTCTATACATAACTGTGATGACTCAAGTGAAGATAGTCTCGATGGTTTTATGTAATACCCTAGGAGATCTTATCTTGAATGCATGAACTAGTTTTTAGTTTGTGGTTTGAAATCATTGAAATGATTGGAAATAATTTTAGAGACACAATTAGAATACAAATGAAATACTTTTCCGGAAAACGTCGGTGTTGGAAACACTACCAGGGAAATAGCAGTCCGGCTAATTTAAGAATTTTTGACCCAATCTTGGGGGGATGAAATAAGTTAATTTTATGTGAAATTATGGTGAAAATAAAAAGTAGAAAAATATTTTGGAATATTGAAAATAAGAGTAATGGCAAAATTATAAATAAAGGCAACTTTAGGGACAATATTGAAAATCCACTGTCTGGGATCCAAAAATGACCCAGAACTAGAAAAACTTAAAATAAGGTATTTCACTCCCCACACTTGAGGTTGAATCTAAACAGAATAGACAAAATAAATTACAGAAAGTTTTAGGGTAAAAAATATAAATAAGGAAAATTTTAGGCTAAAATGCAATTAAATAAAGTTGTGGGACCCTCTATTTGCATAAAAAATTCTAGAAATGAGCCAAGGTGGCCAGCCATGGTAGTGGGGGAATGATTTTTTTTTAGAGAAAATAATTAATTTCTTTATCAATTAATGGAAAAGTTAACAAGCCAAACTCTAGAATTTTCTATTTTGTTTCATCAAGTGTTTCATAAGGCTTTTAGTGTATATATTAAGAGAGAAATAGATAGCCATTACAGAGCCTTAAAGCTGAACCATAGAGAGGGAAATCAATAAAAAATATTATCTTAACCCTTTCCAAAGAATTCAACCAAAAATAGCTAGAGAAGTGAAGAAGGAAGAAGAGTGATGAAGAAAGAGGGAAGGAAACTTGTATTCAAGCAATTCGATGGAGATAAGAGAGGATGAAATCCAAGTATTTAATTCAAGGTAAAGCCTCCTAAATTAGTTATTTGATTGTATTTAAGAGTTCTAAGGTTTGATTTAGCAAATAATTGAGGTAATTAAGTTAAAAATGTAAAGAATGAGTTATGGTTTATATAGTTTCTGAATTCTATTTTAAGGTAGTAAATTATGGCTAATATTACGAAATTTTAATGAATAAATTTGAAGAGGCTAAAAAATAAAATTTGTAGATAAATATGTTAATTCTGTAAAAGGAATTTGAAAAATCTTAAGTGAGGAAAGAGTTATTGGATAAAAACTGTGACTGACCTGAAATTAGGTTTTCTAGAAAATGCTACTGTATTTTTATTGTACAAACTGATAGATATAGAATTAGAAGAAGTATTCAACATGAAAAGTGTTTAGTTATGTCTTATATATAATCCTATAAAAGTTTTTTTCAATTGGATTTATGGTTTATGAGATATTAAGTCATAAGTATATACTGCCCGGAATTACTATTTAACAGAACATAGGTAACAAAATTTTATTAATATGAGGACCTTAAAGTTTTAATTAGAGAAAGTGTCAAACATTAAAGATGTTCATTTATATGTTATATAAATTTATGAAAAATTTGTTTGTAATTGGAAGAGTAAGTAATTAGTTATAGGCATGGAAATAGGGTATGTCTGGACAAGGATTTCAGGGCCTTAGTTTGATTTTAGAAATTCACTAATAATTGTTCAGTGATCCAAAAATTCTAAAGTTTGGATATGTTATAATTTTATATGTATATGTTCAATAGGAAAAGTAATTACAGTAATTGGTTAAGTATTGACTGTGTTATTAGCAAAATAACAGAATCTGCCAGAATAAGATTTATAGGCAGAATGCAGGCAGCATGACCGGTTGTAAAGCTAAGTTTAAATTAACACCATATGATATGTAGAAATTAAACATAGATGAATTTTGGCTATGTTAAACCCTAATACTTCTAGTTTAAGTAGGAAAAAGAATAAATGCAATTAGATAAGTGTAGACTGAGTTAGAGACAAAAATGTCTGAACTGCCAGAATGAGGTTTATAAGTGAAAGTTATTAGGCTAAAAACCCTAAGTACAAGAATAAGTGGAAATTTATTAAACTAAATTGAAGATTTATGTATAACATATAGATGAATAATGATTGTTAATATTAAATTAATTTATAGCTTTGAATACTGAAGAAGATATAAGTGGAAGATCAAAGTAGAGAAGTGAAGAGTGGAAAGTAAAGATATTAGCAAGGTGAGTAATGTATGCATCATTATGCATACCCATGTTTTGATTTGTTGACCAAATAAACATGTTTGTTTCTTAGTTAAGTGTCACATTGCTATTGTTGATCATTCTTTGATCATTCTTATGATTGAAATCACCAAATCCATTGATTGTTATTGATATTGAAATGCCTGTTGTACTTAATATTGTTATTGATTTCCATTAGCCTATTTACATGTGGTTTGACAAAGCTGCAGCTCCGACAAGGTAGTGGGTATATATTGTCGGCAATGTGCACATTGTTTACTGATGCCCTAGTTGGGAAGGTTTATTAGTCCTGGTCGTAAGACCTGAGCAGTCTTATGCTTACTAATACTGATATGAGATTGACTGTATGTTTACATATACTCCATACTGTTTTGACCCTTTATCTGTCTTATCTACATTATACAAGTATTGTTTACTTGTTCATTGGTTTCAAGATATATCTTATTGCTTACCATTGATGGCCATTCTATCATCAAATTAATTGTTACATGTTCCAAACTTCTAAAGGTATTTGGTGTGCAAATTAATTAACCTTGACATGTAAATTGAATATACTGATATTATTCATTGAAATTATTGATACTTGACTACCATTGATATTTTTTGTTATCATATACCCATATCACATGTGTAATGATGTATGCATGCTCACTGAGTATTTTTATACTCACCCGTGGTTGTTTAATAATTTTACAGGAAAGAAGTACTAGGAGCAAAATCCCAAGAAAATTTCCTTCTTCCATACTTAGGATGTCTAGTGGCTCCAATGTAAATCTCTTTTATGGAGTTAGTCAATTCATACTCTAGAGCTCCATGGGGTATATTTTGGGGAAGAAGATAGTTTGTATATATATATATATTAATAGTTACTAAAACTAAAATGATAACTGATGGTAAAATGAATATGGTATGATATATGATAGTGACAAAGATACCGATAAAGAAAATGCATATTTATAGACTGTGTCATGTTATGAATAGAATGAACATATAGAAGTGTTTTATTTGACTGTGTGAATTGTGAAGTTGAAGGTATAAGGATGGAAAATTATTGGGAGGGCAAAAATGATTTTTAGTGCAGGATGTGTAATTTATGAAAGACTCGGTTTTGGGTCGGGAATAAGGTTAAAATTTCAAAGGAAACTCTGGCAAAATTTCTGTAAAATATATAATTAATAAATGGGATTTAAGCATTGATGAATGAATTAAGATTGATTGAATGATTGATAACTGGATTATTCATGGGTTCTATGGGTTTTCGGTGACCTTAGTTCTACCCGTGCCTTAGGACCGTCGCGGCCCAAAAGTGGGTCGTGACATTTTAATTGATAATGGGTCAGTCCTAAATGTGTGTCTGCTGAAGGTGGCAAGTTATTTGGGCCTAGAAGCCATAAATTTCACCCTATCCGATTAGATTGTGAGGACGTATGATCATACCACAAGAGAGGTTCTTGGAGTAGCTACTCTTGATGTGATGATTAGACCTATAACTACTCCTATCCCTTTCCAAGTAATTGATGTACCTGCATGCTTCAATCTTTTCCTTGGAAGTCCATAGATTCAGAAGGTAAAGGTTGTTCCATCCTCCTTACATCAGAACCTTAAGATTCCTCATGGGACTGCTGTTATCACCATCAAGGGTGACACAAATGGGAAAAAGTAAAGTTCCCAGTTCTACTCCTATCCTGGGAATCCAGCCCGAGCCAAATCATGTGCCATTATCTGGTTTCTCCTTTGACACCATACAGTTTATTGAGCAAGAAGGAGGTAAAGAGTTAGTCCCTCTTGATTTTGATCCTTTCAGTAACATAAATGTGGCTAACATCTTGAAAAAAATGAATTATTTCCCTAGGCTAGGTCTTGGAAAGAACCAACAAGGGATACCATCCTTCAAAGCAAGTCCAATAACAAACCCACCTTTTGGGCTTGGCTATAAGCCCACCTATGAGGACCTGAATGAGATTAAATTAAGGGCCAAGAGAAGAGCTGAGGCTAAAAAGAAAGGCGAGACTTTTGATCAGCAGATGTGTCCCAATTTCAGAACCTTGATGGGTATTTCATGAAAGAAGGGGAGAGTTTTCCTTATTGCAGTTTTCTTGAACCATGGTATTGTCCTATAACTAAGAAACTAATCCTGGGCTTTAAAATTCTCTTTGATGTTAGGCTCAGTTTAGAAGACTGTGAACCTATCTACTTTTTGGAGCAAGATTGGGAGAAAATATGGAGGTTGCTCTCTTTGAGCAAGTCCTCATGATTGGAAGCAAGGCATAATCATACCCTACTGAGGTCATCCATCCAACCTTGATTGCACCCAACAATTGGTATATTGAGAAGGTTCCTAGCTTTAATGAAGTATCCATTTTCCAAGTCAAGTTTGAACCTGAGTCAGAGTCAGCTATAGAGTCTTGGTCTTATTTTACTTCTTTAAAATCTGTAAAGGATCTTCCTAGTCCTTCTGTCAATTTTGATGTAATATGTGAGGATGGAACCATTGTTAGCAATAAAAGTTTTGAGTTTTCCTCTTATATCCCTGTTTCTTCCTTTCTCCATGAATCCAATTTAAATGAGACATCAAAAGAAAAAGAAATAAATGAAATAAAAAAGGAACAAAACAAGGAATCAATAAATATGTGCACAAATGGTAATTTGAAAATCATATTCATTGTATCATCATTTTATGATAAAACTTCTTTAGTCAAGGCAGTTAAAGAATTTTTAGATTGCTTCACTTGGGAACTTGAAGACATGATGGGTATTGATCCAAGTATAGTAGTGTATAAGATTCCAACTTATGAAAATATAAAGCCTGTAAGCAGAAATTGCAAAGGTTGAAGGCAGAATGGTCCCTAAAGATCAAAAAGGAAGATGCCAAGTTGTTGAAGAATGGTTTTATTGAGCCCATCACTTATCCTTAATGGCTAGACAACATAGTATCAGTGTCACAGTCCAACTTAGGAGCCATGATGGTCCTAGGGTACGGGTGATGCTTATGCTACCAATACCACGAAGAACCCATTAAATAAACTATATGGCATGCATACACAAATAAGCTTAATATAGCTTAAGCAAAACAAGCAAAATCGGGCAGCATCTCCTCTATTTAAGGACCATGCCCTGGCTAAAATCACAATATATAACACTTCTATAATCAATCACCTTACAACTCAAATCAACAGATCCCTCTGGATCTCCACAATTTCTCAAACTCATCCATAATCAATACTCAACAATAACTCAATATACCACACTAGCTCAATACACTTCATAAAACTCAAATATAAACAATATACAACAATTTAACTTATATTCCAACCAACACTTATATACAAACCAAAATGCATCAAACAACATAGTAATTACATGCCAACTATATACAGTACCATGGAACTTAACTACAAACTTTATTTACAACACTTCGAAATTCATAAGATTACATTAATACTCTAACTTCCAAGGCGAAGAAGATTTGCCAATGGAACACGCGCCTCTCTGCTATCCTGTAAAATAAACCACTAAAGGGGGTGAGTATAAAGATATACTCAGTGAATCCAGAATACAAAATAAAAGATGAAAGTTCAAGATATCACGAAATGCCATACTTGGCCTTTTGGTTCAATAACTGTACAATTGGATAAATAGCATAATTATATATAACAATAACTTGGAGATAACATGGATAACAAATAAGCCAAACCACATATGATATTACAGGATAATACTGTATCTCATTTCATTAACTTTACTCATATTCTTTACTCTTTATAAGCACTATATCTCCAGTGCAGCTCATAGCAAACGCAAAGGGGATCA
>CANXYC010191617.1:0-12542 GCA_948193065.1 Aleurites moluccanus
AATCTATAAATAACTATCTTGCATAAAAAAATCCCCCCCCCCAAAATACAAAACAACTTAAAAAAAAAAAAAAAAAAAAAAAAAAAAAAAAAAAAAAAAAAAAAAAAAAAAAAAAAAAAAAAAAAAAAAGGAAGAAAAAAAAGAAATGAATGATGAAAAAAGGGGGGAAGGGGTACCTCGATCCTGCTATCCCAAGAAATGTGTAGCTCAGGCTCCTGCAGCAAATTCTCCAGGTCAGGATTATCCCACGGGGCCTCGTAGCTGTGATGTCCCCGATTGCTACTTCCAGAGGCTGAAGCCATCAAGAGGGAGAGAGGAGAAGCTTTAGAGAAAAAATCTAGAGAGAGAGAGAGAGAAAATGAAAAAGTGAAGGAGTGAAGAAAATGAGGCACCTCATCCCTATTTATAGATTTTGAGAATCTTAGAAATGACCGTTATGTCCCCAACTTGGCCAGAAAATAAGGAAACTCGTGTTTTTGGAGCAATTCAAGACGGAATCAGACGCCGTCAATTTTGTTGGATTCGCAAGATTTTTTCCTACCTGTAGAGCTATCATTCCCCCCAGATCAGACCTTGGGAGCATCTGTAAATTTAGAAAATGACGGAGATGAGAAAATACCAGAAAAATGAAAAGTTGACCGGAGCTTGACAGATCATACTTGTATACCTCCAGGCCTTGCAAGGTACAGTCGGAACGCCTCATTTTGTTCCAAACAGACAGGAATGACCCAGTTCACCTACATCGCGCCTGTCATTCAGAATAGATAGCCATAATGGGGGGTAGCTATGAACACTCATTTTTTACACCCCTCGGACTCGCATCGACCCGAACAACATTCCTTGGAACTGAACCCGCACCCAGACAAACCCGGAACGGCCTCGGAACGAAGTCGGGCCACTATTGCCGCCCTCCAGGCTTGGCAGTGTCGCCAGAGAGGGGTGGCGGCGCCGTCAGGCCCAGGAATGCCCTGGTGATGCAGCGCCTTCCTTTAGGGCCTGTGCCGCCCTAGGCCTGTGGTGGTGCCGCCCCCCTTTTCTGGTGGCAGTGACTCCCCTTTTCTGCGGCAGCGACGAGCTTCATCCAATTTTTTGCGATTCCCACATCGAAAATGGACGAGAATCGACCCCTGGAGCTCCTACTATAAGTAGAGGGCCTCCCCCCACCTTCCAGACAACAACGACGAAGGAAAAACAACCTGAAACAAGCCAAGACTCGCAAAAAGCAAGGAAAAAAGATAAGAAATCATTTTCGTCACTAGATTTCATCTTTTTTCCTCTCCAAGTGAATATTTTCTTCTTCTTTAGCTCTCTTTCGATTTAAAAGAGTTGCTATTAGGGGCGTATTGAGCCTCTCAGTTGAATCCTTACTCAAAGCAAGGTCCCTCCGCTGATTTTCTTTCTTAAGAGCTAAGAAGGCATCCCGACTCATTGCCTCGAGGCGCCATCCAATCCAAGGTGGAACTCCGCTTCGGAAGAGCACTCCGCCCACCAGCATCCCTAGAAGCTAAGGCAAAGGTACGTTTTCTAACTCATCCTCTTTATTTTGGTAAAGCATTAAAATAAAGAATCAAAACATGATAAATTGGGCATAAAATCAACCCTCCTTCGGGAGAAGGAAGAACTGCATGGGTTTTGACTCCCATTCGACGGGATACGCAGGCAAGCTGTATGAAAGCTTCAAATCCAAAAAACGACAAAACCATCTCTTTTCTCTTAAATTATTTGTTTAACTTTATTTGTTGTCTATTATTTGGGGAATGTGTGATCAATCTAGAACCCATAAGGGCTAGAGTTGATATCCCCTATTTTTGAGGTTTTGAGATGTAACAATTCACTTTTATCGTTTTCTTTTAATTACTCTACTTGATAATATTGTTCATCCATTTAATCACTTGTTCATGCATCCTATATGTCATTTCTTTAATTGTTCATTAAAATCATTTTAAATCAAGGTTAAAATTGAAAGCCAAGTTCAACCGAAAATCTAGTCCCCGAATCCTCTTTGGTTTCAAGGACTAGTGCACTTTTTCCTTTGGGATAAAATTGGAGTCAAAATAGGTTTTTACCTTAAATTTTCCCAACAAAAATAACTTAAGGTGGCGACTTTAAGACATCAAAATCATTTTCAAATAGATGGCGCTAAGCTCGTCTCCTCCGTGAGAAATTGCCCCTATATAAGCGCTCCGATACCCCAATGCCTCTCTTTTCCTTCAAAGAGGGCGGGCCCGGGCGGAGCGGCGCTCGGGCGAGGCCTCACAATGTTGTTGGTACATTTTTCCCTAAGGCAGAGCACAAGTGTTGTGCAAGGTACTTGCATGTATATTGGAGGAAAAAACATAAGGGAAAATTATTGCAGAAGCAATTTTGGATGTGTGCAAAATCCACCAACGTGCCAGATTTTGAAGCCAGCATGAAAAAGCTAAAAAAGTTGACACCAAAAGGATTTGAAGACATATTGAAAACACATTCAAGACATTGGTGTAGGGCTTATTTTAATACAGAGGTAAAATGTGATATTATAGATAATAACTTCATAGAAGCTTTCAATGGTAAGATTATTGACGCTAGAGAGAAAAATTTATTGTCTATGTTAGAAGATATGAGAAAGATGGTAATGACTAGATTGAGAACTAATAGAGATATGTATGATAGATGGATAGCAAATTTTGGACCTAGAATTAGGAAAAAATTATATGATAATTGTGTTGAGAGTACAAAGTGTCACATGCTATGGAATGGAGACCACATATTTGAAGTGGAGTATAAAGGTGACACTTATGTTGTTGATTTAAATAACCAAACTTGTCTATGTAGGGGATGGCAATTGACAGGAATCCCATGCCATCATGCTATATGTGTAATCCATCATTTGGAAAAAAATCCTGAGGATTTGGTTCATGATGGGTATAAGAATGAAGCATACAAAAAAGCATATTCTTTTATGATAGGACCTATGAATAGTACCAAGTTTTGGCAGAAAAGGGATATAGATCCACCTCAGCCTCCTCCTGATAGAAGAATGCCTGGCAGACTAGCAAAGAATAGAAAACCTCAGGAGCATAAGATTAAAAGTGGGACAAAACTATCAAGAAAAGGAAGAGTAATGACCTGTCAAGCAAGTTATAAGGTTGGACACAATGTGAAAACATGTAAAATGTTGAAAGAAAGTAATGAATCGCAGACTTCTACAAGCATACATGAAATCCCATCAAGGCCAACTAAATTCTAAATAGTAGGTGGTAAAAGGGGAGCACAAGAGGATGTATTGCCTATTCCACAACTAGATAATCAGGTTCATTATGTCAACTCTATGTGTGCTTGTCAATTATTATTTATATTGATTATAATATCTTGTATATTTTCATTTCAACAAAAAGTATCAGCTGCAACTATGGATCCATTACCTATAAGAAATCCTCCAACAAGAAGTCATATACAAGAATCTGAATCTGTCATGACCCGGTTTTCCGGACCGCGATGGTCCTAGGGCGCGAGAGATGCCAATGGCGACTGGCACCCGTAGAACCCATCAATCACTTATACAATCTATAATCATCAATTTATTTATCCAAATTGATAAATTGAAATTTGGAAACCAATTGTGAAAAAGGGTTCTTGGCCGAACCCTAATTATGCCTTATTGTCTTGTTTTTGTTCATACATTTGGTTTGTGTTTTCTTGGCTTATTTAATACTTTTGATGAAGATTTTTGAGTTATGGTTATTGCCTTTAAATTGCTTTTTATGTGCATGTTTGTTGATATTTGGGGCAATGTCGAAATTGCACCAAAACCATGCCGAAATTTTCGTAGGCCAACCATTTGAATGCCACCATCGCCAGCGATAATGGCATGCCAATTGCGTCAACTTTTTGGTCGCAAATGACCAAAATATGTTTGATTCCATTTTTGGTCATTAGACCTTTGGTCATCATCATTGATTATTATTGATGTCTTATTGATTTTAGGCTCATTAATTGATTCAAATGAGCTATTGCTACTTAACTACTATTAATTGATTGATATTGAGTTTGTTGAAATTGAGGATACCATTATGATATAATGGTGTCCATTGATAAGTTTTCCTTCTTATGTTGACCATATTGTGATATAACAGAGCTACCAATTCGATAGGGTAGTGGGAAAATACTGTCGACCTTGTGCACATTGTATTACTGATACCCTAGCTAGGAAAAGGGTTATGGACCTAGCCATAAGATCTGATTCGTCTTATGTTATAGATATTGCTACAAGAGACTGTATGTGCGCATCTAGTTTGCATATAGTCCATACAGGAGATTGTATGTGTGCATATAGTTTGCATATAGTCCATATTGATGCTACAGGAGATTGTATAATTTTATGCAATCCATCTTTTTATCTGTTTTTCTCTGTGGTACTAAACCTTTGATATCCTTATTAATTTATTCTGTCAATTACTGTAAATGTTTCTATAAATTGGTTATACCGAGTTTTTGAAATCATTGGTTCTTCTATTAACCTCACTTTTATTGGCGATGCATATAGATTCACTGAGTATCTTATATACTCACCCTCTCATTGTTTACCTATTTCAAGAGAGGAGTAGATTGCAGAATCCTGTCATCTGTCATCTGCCAGCATTACTGATATATATATATTTTGTACTTTGTATTTTAATGTTCATATTTAGCTACTCCATGGGTTATATATGGGTTAGCTAGGACATGAATAGTTGTATATATATATATGATAATGATACTTGAGTTATATTATGAGACATGGCATGATATTATGACTGTTACAACTAATAGCACTAAATGGCATAATGAATTTCAGAATAATAGAATGAATAGTAATTAAGTATAATGGATAAATAAATTGATGATTATAGATTGTATAAGTGATTGATGGGTTATACGGATGCCGATCGCCATTGGCATCTCCCGAGACCTAGGACCGTCGCGGTTCGGGAAATTGGGTCGTGACAGAGGTGGTATCAGAGAACTAGGTTACCGATATCAGAGCTCTAGGTTACATATATTTGAGCTATAGGTTACGGATGAATAGTAACAAAGTTACAGAGGAAATAGTAACTAAGTACAGTATGGGTAGAATTAAGTATACCATGGAGCATAGGATTCCTTTTGTCATCTTTTACTGTTATCGTTTGTTATATGTTGTTATTCTGCATTTCTGTCATATTCTGAGTGTGATTTTATTTTTCCTGACAGATTACAGAGATGTTCAACGATAGGGATAGAGATACTCGTGAGGCAGAGGTTGCCTCCAATGATTCCTTGGTGTGGGAGATCTCAGTTTTAGAGTGTTCCTCAAGATCTCGACGAACTTCTAGATCCTGACAAACTTCAGAGAGTACAGAGAGGGGCGGTGACCCTTAGAGAGATGAGGTTATGAGGGGGATTATGGATTTACACAGGGAGTTACTGATTTGAGGCGGGAGCATCAGCATATACTGCCACCCCCAGTGCTAGTGGCAGTGCCACCACTTGTGGCACCAGAGGCAATTCTTATAGCACCGACTCCTATGCAACCAGTAGGGGTTCCTGCGGAGCCTGCTGTTCAGGGAGGCCTTAGAGTGATAGAGGAGGGAGGTGTCATGATGTTTAGCTTTCTGAAGCTAAACTTGCCTGAGTTTAGGAGAGACAGAAGTACTGATCCTGTGGATTTCTTGGAGGAGGTGGAGAAGGTAGTGAGGAGACTACCATGTTCTGAGTTGACAGCTCTAGAGCTTGTTGGCTTGCTACTGAAGGGCAAGGCACAGACATGGTTTTCTAGGAGGATGGAGACCAAGCTATATAGTGAGAACCCACATACCTGGATTGAGTTTCGACAGGGGCTTATTGATGAGTTCATCACGGAGGGGATGAAGATTCATAATCTGGTTAGATTTGAGCAGTTAGTGTAGGGAGACAGATTTGTGGAGGAGTACACAGAGGAGTTCACTAGACTGAGTAGATATGCTACTCACATTGTACCTACTGAGGCTGAGCTGATTAGTAGGCTTTAGAGGGGTCTTCATGCTGCACTGCATAATGCATTATTGGCTATAGAGTTTACTTTTCTTACCACAGTGATTGATAAGGCCAAGTGGATGGAAGAGAATTATAGATCAGATAGAGCAAGGAGAGACCAAAAGAGGAAGGGAGGTCCGAGGTCTTAGTTTAGGAAGGGGGAGAGCAGCTCCTAGTTTAGGCAGGCAGAGCCAGTGCCACGATTTGTTCAGAGATCCTCAGCTAGTAGTCAGAGGAGGAGACTATAGAGTAGGGGACTGCCAGTAGTTCAAACAGCACATGCCTACTCACAGGGTTCTTCGAGACCAGTTACACAGGAACCCAACATTCCTATTTGTGGGTTTTGTGGTCGGAGACATAGGGGAGAGTGTTGGAGACGGACTGGTGCTTGTTTGAGGTGTGGCCAGCAGGGCCATTTTGCTCATAGCTGTCCATTGAGGGCTGATCAGCAGCCATCTGTTACGGTCTCTCAGCCAGTGGGGCAAAAGAGTCAGAGCATGGACAGAGAGGTACTAGGCAGAGGACGAGGCAGGGGAGGACAGGCTCCCAGTGGTAGTCAGGCTCCAGCTGGTAGGGGCCAGGGCAGAGTATTTACAGTCAATGCCCAGGATGCTCAGAGGTTAGAAAACATGGTCACAAGTACTATTCTGATTCAAAATGAGGTTCCAGATGCTTTATTTGATTCGAGTGCAACTCACTCTTTTGAGTCACCACACTTTGCACCTAAATTGAATAAGGAACGAAGATTATTAGATGTGCCTTTGATGATTGCTACTCCTATGGGTATTAGTATTGATGTAGATTATTATTACCCTGATTGCATCATTGAGATTGATGATAATATCTTGCGTACTGACTTGATTGAGTTGCCAGTACTAGAGTTAGATGTTATCTTGGGTATGGATTGGCTTGCTAGGCATCGGACAGTTATCGATTGTTATTAGAAGAAGGTCAGGTTTCAGCCTGTGGGGTAGCCTGAGTTTGAGTTTCAGGGTGAGATACGGGAGTTCAGGGTTAACCTGATTTCTGCTATTCAGGCTAGGAGGATGATTGGGAAAGGCTGTTCAACCTATTTAGTAATTGTGATAGATGTACAAAAGTCTTATGTATAGTTGGATCAGATACCGATAGTTTAGGAGTTTCCTAATGTATTTCCTGAGGAGTTTCCAGGATTGCCTCCTGATAGGGAGATTGAGTTTGAGATTGAGGTGCATGTAGGCACTGACCCTATATCAATTTCACCATACAAAATGGCTCTAGCTGAATTGAAAGAATTGAAGGTACAGTTACAGGAGCTATTGGATAGAGGGTTCATCAGACCGAGTAGTTCTCCTTGGGGTACGCCGGTACTATTTGTAAGGAAGAAAGATGGCTCTTTGAGGATGTGTATAGACTATAGGCAGCTGAACAAAGTCACAGTGAAGAACAAGTATCAATTGCCTCGGATAGATGACTTGTTTGATTAGCTGCAGGGTGCCAACCATTTTTCAAAGATTGACTTGAGGTCTGGGTATCACCAGTTGAGGATTAAGCAGGGTGATGTACCTAAGACTGCTTTCAGGACCCACTATGGACATTACGAGTTTTTGGTATTGCCATTCGGGTTGACCAATGCACCGGCTGCTTTCACGGATCTTATGAACAGGGTGTTCAGGTTATATTTGGATAGGTTTGTCATTGTATTCATTGATGACATACTTATCTATTCTAGTAGTGAGGAGGAGCATGTGGAGCATCTGAGGATCATTTTGCATACACTTCGGGAGCATCGGTTATATGCTAAATTATCAAAATACCAGTTCTGGTTAACTGAAATGTGTTTCCTTGGGCATGTGATATGCAAGGATGGTATTATGGTAGATCCTCAGAAGACAGAAGCGGTTGCTAATTGGCCCCAACCTACCAATGTTACAGAGGTTTGTAGTTTTCTGGGTATGGCTGCATATTATAGGAGGTTTGTGAAGGATTTCTCCCAGATTGCATCTCTATTGACTAGATTGATGTAGAAATAGGAGTGGTATGTATGGACTAATGAGTGTGATCGTAGCTTTTAGACTTTGAAGTATTGCCTCACTAGTGCTCCTGTGTTGGCATTAACAGTTGAGGAGGAGAAATACATGGTATATTGTGATGCTTCTCGGATTGGTCTGGGGTGTGTACTGATGCAGATTGGTAGGGTAATTGCTTATGCTTCTCGTTAGTTGAAGAAGCATGAATCAAATTATCTGACGCATGATCTGGAGATGGCAACGGTGATATTTACCCTGAAGATTTGGAGACATTACTTGTATGGATCGAAATGCGAGATATATACAGATCATAAGAGTCTACAGTATATATTTCGGTAGAAGGATCTAAATCTTAGGCAGTGCAGATGGGTGGAGCTACTTAAGGATTATGAGTGTGAGATCCTATATCACCCGGGTAAGGCCAATATAGTGGCAGATGCTTTGAGCAGGAAATCGATGGGCAGTCTAGCTCATATTGTGATTGGCAGGAGGCCATTGATCCGAGAGATGAGAGAGTTGGCAGATTTTAGAGTAGAGTTAGATTTGGGTTCCCAGGATTAGAACCAGTCTCCACTAGCCCAATTTTGGGTGAAGTCACTTTTGCTTGATGAGATTAAAGTGGCTCAAGATAGGGATCCTTATCTATTAAAGCTCAAAGGAGAGGTACAGAGTGGAAAGATGATTGAGTTCACAGTAAAGGATGGGATATTGAGATATGGGAAGTGCATATGTGTACCAGATTTTGATGGGTTACGGGATGAAATTCTGAGAGAGGCTCATTACTCAGCATACAGTGTACATCCAGGTATGACCAAGATGTACCATGATATGAGAGATATGTATTAGTGGTCAGGGATGAAGAGAGATGTAGCTCAATTTGTGTCGAAATTCTTAGCCTGTCAGTAGGTTAAGTTTAAGCATCAGAAGCCATCAGGGCTACTTCAGGAGATAGAGTTGCCGGAGTGGAAATGAGAGCAGGTGACTATGGATTTTATAGTTGGTCTACCGAGGACTTCAGGGGGGTTATGACTCCATATGGGTGATTGTGGACCGTTTGACAAAGTCTGCTAATTTTCTGGAGGTTAAGACCACCGATTCGACAGCTCAGTATGCACAGTTGTATATGGACAAGATTGTGACACTTCATGAAGTTCCTTTGATGATTATTTCAAACAGGAGTACAAAGTTCACATCTCGATTTTGGCAGAAGTTTCAAGAAGCTATGGGTATGTAGTTACAGTTTAGTACTGCTTTCCATCTGCAGACTGATGGGCAGTCGGAGAGGATGATCCAGACTTTAGAGGATATGCTCATATTGTGTGTTCTGGATTTCAAAGGTAACTGGAATTATTATCTGCCATTGATTGAGTTTTCTTATAGCAACAACTTCCATTCTTCTATTGGTATGGCTCCATTTGAAACACTATATGGTAGGAAGTGTAGATCTCTAGTGTGTTGGGTGGAGCCAGGGGAGAGGCAGCTTAAGGGGCCATAGTTGATTAGAGAGAATATGGAAAAGGTTCCTATGATCAGAGATTGGATGAGAACTGCCTTCAGTAGGCAGAAGAGTTATGGTGATCCGAAGAGGAAGGATGTACATTTTGCAGTTGGTGATCATGTCTTCCTTAAGGTCTCATCGATAAAGGGTGTTGTGAGATTTGGGAAGAGGGGTAAGTTATCACCAAGGTTTATAGGCCCATTTGAGATTCTTGAAAAGATAGATAATGTGGCCTATAGATTGGCTCTTCCACCTAGTATGAGCCATGTATATCTGATTTTCCATATCTCTATGTTGCGAAAATATGTGTCTGATCCATCACACATATTAGAGGTTCAGGATGTGGATCTCAGTGAGGACTTGTCATATGAGGAGCTTCCAGTGGAGATCATTGATCGACAAGTCAGGAAATTGCGGAATAAGGAGATCCCGATGATCAAAGTGCTTTGGAGGAACCAGTCTATGGAGGAGTGCACTTGGGAGAGTGAGTAGGAGATGAGGAACAGATATTCATTCTTGTTCTAATAGTGAGGTATGTATCTATTTAAATTCGAGGACGAATTTAATTGAAGGGGGGAAGAATGTAATACCCTAGAAATGCATAACATATTTTAGTGAATAAAATTTTCAGTATATAGATTAAAATCATCAAAATGACCAATAATAATTTTAGAAACTCAGTTAGAGCGAAAATGAGAAATTTTTTCTAAAATTATCGGTACTGATATCGCTGCTGTAAAAATAGTGGAACAGATGACGGATGAATTTTTAAATTTGGTTTGAGGGTAATTGATAATATATATTTATGTGTGAATACAGTAAAAAGAAATTTGAGAAAAATATTAAAGAACACTGCTAAAACGAGAAAAAGGGTATTTTCGGTGAATAGTGAAATTTGATAGTCCGAGTTTCAAAATGACTCTGAAACTATTTTTATTAATTATTATTAATAAAATTATGATGCTTAATCATTCACTTTGAGTTCTAATTCCTGACGGAATTGTCGAAAAAATTTACCGAGCGAAAAAGGACCAAAAGCAAATTTCAAAAAATTGGAGGACTAAAGTATAAATTGCCTATTTTGTCTTACTATATAAAGGATACTTAGACAATTTTTGACTCAAAAATTCTGATTTTTCCTTTCCTCTTGCCATGACCATTTTCTCTCTTTCAAATTGTTTTTCTCTCATTAGTTTGTGATGAGAAATTATTTTAAACACTAAACTAAAACCATACAAACATTAAACAACCAAAATCAACCATAAAAAGTGAAGAAAAATTAAAGAACAAAGTGGAGCAAATTTCATCCAAACTAGGATTTTTGGGGTAAGTATTTGTTTGTTTGATTTTTTTGTTTAAATAGGTTAAATTGATGATAAAAGGAATGGGTAAATGGTTTAATTGCATCAATTGATGCATTAAATAATTTTCCCTAATTTTCTAACCTAAAATTGAAGTTGTGTAATTTGATTTTGAGTATATGGATTAGGATAGATAAATTGGGTTTAGAATAAGTCAATTGGGTATTAATCGGTATTTAATTGACATTCGTTTCATTGTAGAAAACTCGTTCAGAAAAAATCATCGAAATTGGCCTAAACCGAGGATTGAGGAATTGGCTAGCAATTTCATTGCTTTTGGTGATTTGGAGGTTTAGGTGAGTCTACTATGCATCAATTTACTTGCCCAAATTGATAAATTGAAATTTGGAAACCAATTGTGAAAAAGGGTTCTTAGCCAAGCCCTAATTGCGCCTTTTTGTCTTGTTTTTGTTCATACCTTTGGCTTATATTTTCTTGGCTTATTTGATGCTTTTGATGAAGATTTTTGAGTTGTGGTTGTTGCCTATAAATTTCTTTCCATATGCATGTTTGTTGATATTTAGGGCAATGTCGAAATTACACCAAAACCTTGCCGAAATTTTCATAGGCCAACCAATTGAATGCCACCATCGCCAGCGACAATGGCATGCCAATTGCGTCAACTTTTTGGCTGCAAATGATCAAAATATGTTTATTTTCATTTTTGGTCATTAGACCTTTGATCATCGTTTCATTGATTATTATTGATGTCTTATTGATTTTAGGCTCATTAATTGATTCAAATGAGCTATTGCTACTTAACTGTTATTAATTGATTAATATTGAGTTTGTTGAAATTGAGGATACAGTTGTGGTATAATGGTGTCTATTGATAAGTTTCCCTTCTTATGTTGACCTTATTGTGATATAACAGAGCTACCGATTCGACAGGATAGTGGGAAAATACTATCAACCTTGTGCACATTGTATTACTGATACCCTAACTAGGAAAAGGGTTATGGGCCTAGCCATAAGATTTGATCCGTCTAATGTTATAGATATTGCTACGAAAGACTATATGTACGCATCTAGTTCGCATATAGTCTATATAAGAGACTGTATGTGTGCATATAGTTTGCATATAGTCCATATTGATGCTACAGGAGATTGTATAATTTTATACAATCCAGCCCTGTATTTGTTTTTCTCTATGGTACTGAACCTTTGATATCCTTATAGATCTATTCTGTCAATTACTGTAAATGTTTCTGTAAATTGGTTATACTGAGTTTTGGATATCATTGGTTCTTCTGTTAACCTCACTTTTATTGGCGATGCATATAGATTCACTGAGTATCTTATATACTCACCCTCTCATTGTTTACCTATTTTAGGAGAGGAGTAGATTGCAGAATCCTGTCGTCTGTCATCCAGGGATTTATGCCAGCATTACTGGTGTATATATATTTTGTACTCTGTATTTTGATGTTTATATCTAGCTGCTCCATGGGGTATGTATGGGTTAGCTAGGATATGAACAGAGGATTTTTCAGGATTTATCTTTCGGAAGAAAAAGAAAAATATTGAAATGACTGTTCAAAATTTCACCTATACCTTTGAGATTAAAAAAAAATTGGATTTTCTTATGAAATGTTTATTATTATTAGCGTTGATAGCTCTCTTCTTTAAAGCTTATGCCGTAGAAGCTGACATCAGGCTATT
>CANXYC010191676.1:0-13180 GCA_948193065.1 Aleurites moluccanus
GGAAATGAGATGAAGTGAAGCTACAGTTTACTATATGATATAGTATAACATGTTACAAGCTCCTGTTATATTATATGCATTATGATCCATAATATGTATTTCATCATGCCATCACCAGCATTTCTATTTACAGATCATTAATGGATGGATGTGAATATCATGAATATTATTGCATACTCATATATATAATGACTCACCGAGTATAATGTTATACTCACCCCTTCAGTGGTTTTATGTTTTCAGGACCTTGGTGAGGCAGTCATCCATTGGCTACATCATCTCCACCCTTGGATCAGCTGTATGTATTTGAAGTCACTCCTGTGTATAGAGGTTCCTTGGTATATAATGTATAGAGGTTTGAGTTGACTAAAAGTAAAGTGTCTAAAATGATTATATGGTAAATAGATATGACATGATACTGTATATGTTGTACATATTTATGATATGAGAAATTGATATGATATATATATGATATGTGTTTTGAATGGAAATATTGAAGTGCATATTGAGTTGCAATTGATCAATGGAGGTTATAAGGGGATGTATGTTATATTGGGAGTGCAATTTATATGTTTTGCAGATAGCTTAAGTCAGAGTTACAAAGGAAACTCTGTCAGTTTTTCTGCATGATTATTATGATGTTTTAAAAAAAATTATTATCACCTAAAATGTATCACAAGTTAAGTAATGAATGTAAAAGTAAAAGCATGGGTTCTTCGAGGTACTGGTGGCTTAGACATTACCCGTACCCTAGGACCGTCATAGTCTAAAGTTAGGTTGCGACAGGTTAATTATCAAAATGTCATATGTATAAAATCTCTAGAGCTCCATCGTACTATATATAGATAGATTAATGATGTAAACATATTATATGAATATTTGTTAATAACAACCGATGTGAAGGATATTAATAGTAGTATGGGAAATACTTAAAGACTAATAATGATAAAATGAATGACAAAGATAATGGTACTAAAATAATAAGGTTCTAATGTAACGTGACATAAGAAAAAGAACAATTTATATGTACTTAGAAGTGCCATGAATGTTTATTGAATATGTTGAGGGTATAAGAATGACAAATTATTATGAGTGTAAAATAGTTTTTGTTTGCAGCCTGTGTAATTTTTGAAAGACTCGATTTTGGGTTGGGAATAACATTAAAATTACAAAGGAGACTCTGTAGAAATTTTTATAAATTTTATAAGTAATAAATAGAATTTGAATATTAATAAATGGTTTAAGAATAAATAGGTGATAATTGGATTGTTAATGGGTTCTATAGGTATCCGGTAACCTTGATGTACTCATGCCTTAGGACCGTCGTGGCCACTATGATGGGATGTGACAACGGAGGACATATCATTCACCTTTGAAGATCCACTAATGAAATCCTTTGAAACCGACACCCATGGTTTCTCTAAAATAGGCAAAGGTTGTAGCAAAGTTGTAATACCCTAAAATTTGCATAACAAGTTTCTGTGAAATAAGTTCTCAGTATGTAGTGTAAAATTATCGAAATGACTAAAGATAATTTGAAAACTCAATTAGAGCGAAAAGGAGAAACTTTTTTGAAAATTTATCGGTACCGATATCGCTGCCATAAAAATAGCAGTACGGTCGACGGATAAATTTTTGAATTTGGATTAAGGGTAAATGATAATGTATATGCATGTGGGAATGCAGTAAAAAGAAAGATGAGAAAAATTTTTAAGAACACTGATAAAGTAAGTAATGGCAAAACCGTAAATAAAGGGAACTTTCGGAGAATAGTGGAAATTCAACAGTCTGAGTTTCAGAATGGCTCTGAAACTATTTTTATGAAATAGTATTAATAAAGATAAGACATTTGAACATTCACTTTGAATTTCAATTCCCGATGAAATTATCGGAATAAATTACCGAGCAAAAAAAGACCAAAAGCAAATTATGGAAAGTTGGAGGACTAAAAGTGAAATTTGCCATTTTGTCTTACTATATAAGGATGCCTTAGAAAAATTTTTGTCCATTTCATTTCTTCTTTGACCGTGAGTTTCTTCCTTCCATTCCAATTCAAATTTTCAATGATTTTGTGAAGAAAAGTTGTTGGAAACCTAAAACAAAAATCATTCAAACCATTATCCATCAAAATCAACCATAGAAATTCAAGGAAAAATAAGAACTCCACCATTGGGGAATTCGGCCATTTGGAAAAATTTGGATAAGTTGTTTATTTGTTTGTTTTTATAGTTTAATTAGGTTAATTAGGTGTTGGTAGGATTGGGTAAATGGTTTAATTGCACCAATTGATGCATTAAACAATTTTCCCTAATTTTCAAACCCTAAAGTGAAGTTGTAAGATTTGATTTTGTGCATATGAGTTAGGATGTGCAAATTGGCTATAGAATAAGTTAATTGGATATTTATTAGTGTTTAATTGATGTTCGTATTGTTGTAGAAAATTCGATTGGAGAAAATTACCAATTTTGGCCTATAACGAGAATTTGAGAAATTGGATAGCAAAGCTATTTTGCTAGGTGATTTGGAGTGCTAAGTGAGTCTCTTATACATCAATTTACATGCCTAAATTGTTAAAACGCTATTTGGAATCCATATTTGAAAAACCCTTTTTGGCCGAACCCCATTTGTGACATTTTACCTAATTTTGTGGTTTGGTGTTGGACTTATTTTCCATGCCAAATTAATATGTTTGTTGAAGATTATTGAGTTATGGTTGTTGACTATAAATTGCTTTCCATGTGCATGTTTGTTGATAATTGGGACAATGTCAATATTGCACCAAAACCATGTCGAAAAATCTGTAGGCCAACCATTTGAATGCCACTATCGCCAGCGACAATGGCATGCCAATTGCGTCAACTTTTTGGCCGAAAGTGACCAATTTATGTTTGTTCCCATTATTGGTTATTAGACCTTTGGTCATCGTTTAATCGATTATTATTGATGTCTTATTGATTTTATGCTCATTAAATTGAATTCTAATGAGTGATTGATACATGCCGATGCCATTAGTTTGCAATGGTATCTATTGATATGTTTATTGCTTCTATTGACTCCGAGGTGATTTGACAGAGCTCCCATTCCGACAGGGTAGTGAGTTCATACTGTTGGCTTTATGCACATTGTATTGATTGATACCATGTACTAGGAAGGGATGTCCTAGTCATAAGACCCATACAGTCTTATATATATATATATATAGTGATTTGTGCTTGGCACATTTCTATGAGTTTCATGGCTCTATATCTGTCATTTTCATCTTATCTATGTGATATTGATTTTATTGATGTGATTGTTTATTTACAGTCATATTCTGTAATTATAGAGTTTCTGAGCAGATTGATCCATTTATTTTCATCTGCCTACTGCTTATTGATATTCCATTATCTGTTATTGGTCAATGCATATTAGATTCACTGAGTATCATATATACTCACCCTCTCACTATTTGCCCTCTTAGGTGCAGAGTAGGAGGCATATATCCCAGCTGTTTTGGCTCTTTGTGGATTCTGCGGATTTTGTGTCAGTGTAATATTATGAACATTATATTATTTTGTATGTTCATATCCTAGCTGCTCCATGGGTTTTGTATGGTATAGTTTGTGTATGAACATGTATGTATGGGAATATTGGAGATTATTATTGATATGAATATGGTATTTACAGAATGAATAGTGTTATATGAGTGATTGGACATATATATACTATTATGTGATTGATGATGGGTTTCTGCTGCAATGATGGATATAGTTATGTTTCTGCAGCGATATTGTGAGTGACTGCTTGTAGTGATTGATGGGTTCTACAGGTGCCAGTCGCCTCGGCATCTCCCACACCCTAGGAACGTCACGATCTAGAAATGGGTTGTGACAGAGGTGCTCATGAGATTGATGGGTGCTACGGGTACCGGTCGCCTCGGCATCTCCTGCACCCTAGGACCGTCGCGATCCAAAAATAGGTCGTGACAGAGGTGGTATCAGAGCTCTATGTTTACAGATATCATATCATAGGTTATAGATGAATAATACCTGAATTATAGAGAAATAGTAAATAAGTACAATATGGGTAGAGTTAAGGGAACCATGTAGCATAGGAATTCCTGTATCGTCATTTGTTATATTCATCAAATATATATAAATATTTTGCATATCTGTAATATATTGAGTACATGTTCTGTTTTTTAGATAGTTTTACAAAGATATCCGACGACGGATATAGAGGTACCAGAGAGGCAAAGGTAGCCTCTAATGAGTCCCTGGTCAGGGAAGTTTTTGTTTCTGAGGGACCGTCTAGATCCCGTCAGTCTACAGGGGATATAGAGAAGACTGATGACCCTTGGAGATATGAGATGATGAGGGGGATGATAGATCTACGTAGGGAGCTAGTAGAGTTGAGGCAGAAATGATAGAATGTACCGCCACTTCTAGTACCAGCAGCAGTGCCACCCCCTATTACACCTGCTGCAGTACCTATTGCTCCAGCACCTGTACAGCCATCTATGGTTCTTGGTAAGCATGTTGTACCGGAAGGCCGCTGAGTTATTTATGAGGGCGGAGTATCTATGTTTAGCTTTCTGAAGCTAAGCCTACCAGAGTTCAAATGAGACATAGGCAGTGATCCTGTGGATTTTCTGGAGGAGGTTGAGCAGGTAGTAAGGAGACTACCTTGTTCTGATATCCAAGCAGTTGAGCTCATGGGATTGTTACTGAAAGGGAAGGCATGGGCTTACTTTTCGAGGAGGATGGAGCCCAGACTGTATGGTGGGCATCCACCTTCATAGGCTGAGTTTCGACAGGGTTTGATAGATGAGTACATTACTGAAGGGGTGAAGACCCATAACTTGATTCAGTTTAAATAGTTAGAGCAGGGGGACAGGACTGTAGAGGAGTTCATCAGATTGAGTAGATATGCTACTCACATTGTTCCTACTGAGGCTGGTCTTATCAGCAGGTTCAGGAGAGGATTACATGATTCACTTCATAATGCTCTTTTGGCTATAGAATTCACATCTTTGACGACAGTTATCGATAAAGAAAATCAAATGGAAGAGAAGTACAGGTTAGAGAAAGAAGAGGGATCAAAAGAGAAATGGGAGACCAGGATCCTAGAGTAGGCGGGGGGAGAGCAGCTTCTAGCCTAGACTGATTGAGCCAGTGCCTTGATTTGATCAAGGACCTCCATCTGGTAGTCAGAGAAGGAGGGTTCAGAGTTGTCACGAACTGATTTTTCAGACCGCGATGGTCCTAGGGTATGGGAGATACCAATAGCGACCGGCACCCGTAGAACCCAATATCACATGCATAATCTATAAATCACAATATAATATTCATTTTAATTAGTTACCATTCAATCTGTTATTCTGTCAATCATTCTGTAATTTTTGCAATTGGTTGTAATCATCATAATATCATATCACAATATCATCATATAACTCAAAATATCATCATCAGTATATACATATGTTCATCTCCTAGCTAACCCATACATACCCCATGGAGCAGCTAGATAATAAACACCAAAATAATAATAATACACAGTATCAGAAAATATACATTAAATAAATGTCTGCAGATATCCCGGGATGACAGAAGACAGGAATCTGCAAACTTCTCCTCTCCTGAAATGGGTAAACAAATAAAGAATGAGTATAGATGATACTCAGTAAATCTACATGCATTATCAATAAAATATAGGTTGAATAATGGTATACACATGATAAGGAATAATAGTACAGTATCAATCATATAAGTTTACAGAATCAGTATCAGTAATCAATAGGAATAACAATGGTCATATCAAATTATGGAAATCATATGGTAAGACAGACAGAGGGCCATGAAACACGTAGACTATGTGTAATCACACAGTCGATCACATATCCAGTAGGCATAAGACTGATCAGGCCCTATGGCCGGGACCAATAACCCTTCCCAGCTAGGGCATCAATATCAATGTGCATATTACCGATAGTATATACCCACTACCCTGTCGATGAGGCAGCTCTGTCAAACCATAATTAGGTCAATAGAAATGGATAACATGTCAATAGACACCATTATACAATAATGGTATCATCACTATCAATATAATCAATATTTTTCAATTCAATTGATATTTGAATAAAAGGCATAGCAATAAACAATATTCAAGCAAGGATAAAGGTTATGGTAATCAACAAAGGTATGGAACAAAAGTTGGTTCAGTGACGAAAATTGGTAGGCCAATTGGCATGCAACGTCACTAGCGACAATGGCATTCAAATTGTAGGCCTATGGAATACAAACCAATAGGCCAAAGGCAAAATGAACTAGGCATTTCAGTGAACATGTGGTCGGCATACAATGGCAAGCCAATAGGTTGGGTTAGGTTATAAACATGACTTGCCCAATTCAATCAACACAAAGCCACATTGTCAAACAAGGTATAGGAATTTAAGAAATAAGATTAAACAACAGTAAAATATGATAAAATGGCAAGGGAATTCGTGCAAAAATCAAAGGAAAATGAACAATGTGAATAGTGTCATACCATTCGGCCAAACAAGTGATTTTAGGGCAAGGTTCCAATCAAAAATTCAATCAATTAGGAATATTTTAGGATGTAATATAGACTCACCTAATACTTCAAATCACCTTTGCACAAGCCAATTCCACCAAATTTCCCAAATGTGCTATATAGAACACTTTGATCCCAAATTCAATTCTACATCAAATAAACTACTAATTAGTTGCCTAATCACATCCAATTAACCAATTCTAACACTAATTAATATAAACTAACTCTAAATCATCAAATCATATCTTACAACTTCAAATTAATTCAACTAAATTAGGGATTTGAACAATTTTGCATCAATTGATGCAATTAACCACCAAGCCCATTAAATTCAACCTAAATAACATATATATGAGCAATAAAATCAAACAAAACTCATTCTTACCTCAACTTGAACAAGATGGTTGAAACTTTCCCTTTGTTCCTCCTTGAAATCCTTAGCTCTTTTCTACAAATTATGGATGGAAATGAAGAGAATTAAGTCAATTTGCTAATTTTCCATCAATTTTACTTAGAAATCTATAAGAAATGTGAAGAAATGAGGTTAGAGAATGAAGAAATGGGTTTTGGCTCACTCAAAGGAAGAAGAAAAGATGAAGAACAAATGGCTAAGGTAAAAATAAAAAGAAAATCTAATTCGAAAAATTACAACTAACTCCCCGAACTTTCGTCCATCACATTTTGGTCTAAAATCTTCTATAATTTATTCTGTCAATTTTGTTAAGATTTAGATATCATAGTGGGGAGTCAATAGGCTTATTTTAATTTATACGTATTTCTAAAAATAGTTCTAGAGTCATTCTGTAACCCCGACCGACCACTTTCCACTATTCACCTTTAACTTCCATTTATTTACAATTATGCCACTACTTACTTTTTTAGTATTCCTAAATGATTTTCACTTATTTCTTTTTACCAAAATTACACATAAATTATGATGATCTTTTACCCCCAAGTCAACTTCAGAAATTCTTCTGTTGATCAGACAACTCATTTTTCGGCAGTGTTCCCCACACCGCTGCTTTTTGAAAAAGTATCAAGTTCGTTTTCTAACTGTGTCTTTAAAATTATTTCCCACCATTTCAAGACTAATGAACCACAAACTAAGAATTAATTAATGCATGTGAGTTAGGAATTTATAAGGTATTACAAGAGTAGAGGACCATCAGTGCAGTCTGCACCTGCTTATTCACAGGGTTCTTCCAGACCTGTTACTCAGTGCCTGGTATGGCAATTTGTGATTTTTGTGGCAGAAGACATGGAGGAGAATGTCGTAGACAGTCGGGTGCTTGCCTGAAATGTGGGCAACATGGCCTTTTTATTAACAAATGACCTTTATGGGATGATCAACAACCATCTGCTACATAGTCTCAGCCTACAGTACAAATGAGTCATAATGTGACTAGAGAGGCTCCTAGTAGGGGTAAAGGTAGAGGACAAGGTCCTAGCAGTAGTCAGGCTCCAGCACATAGAGGCCAAGGAAGAGTTTTTGCTGTTAACACCCAGGAGACAGAGAGATCTGATAATGCAGATATAGGCATGATTTTAATACAGAATGATATAACAAATGCATTGTTTGGCTCTAGTGTCATACATTCTTTTGTTTGCACCACAGTTAAATAAAGAAAGATAACTATTAAATGTGTCTTTAGAGATAACTATACCTATGAGAGAGAGTATAAAAAGTGAATTATTGTTATCTGAGATGTATTATTGAAATTGATGATAATATCTTTATGTGCTAATGTGATAGAGTTGCCTGTGTTGCAACTTAATATGATACCTAATATGAATTGGTTAACTGCATTATGAGCAGTTATTGATTGCTATGAGAAGAAAGTCAAATTCTACTTGTCATAATTTAAGTTCTAGAGTGATAACTATGAATCTAGAATTAGTTTCATTCCTATTATTCAGGCTAGAAAAATGATAAAATTAGATGGTATAGCATATCTAGTATATGTAATGAATGTGTGAAAGACTTTAATTCGGATTGATCGGATACCTGTGGTCCGAGAGTTTCCTGATGTTTTTCCAGAAAAGTTATCAGGGGTACCCTGATAAAGAGATAGAGTTTGGAATTTAGGTGTATCTAGGCACCTATTGAATTGAAAGAGCTAAAGATGAAATTATAGAAATTGTTGGATAAGTTTGTCATAATAGTTGTAGATGGCATTCTTATCTATTCTAGGAGTGAAGAGAAGCATGTAGAGGACTTGAGGACTTTGTTATAGACACTATGAGATCATCAATTGTATGTCAAGCTATCTAAATGCCAGTTTAGCTAATTCATATGGGTATGGAGTTGGATTTGGATCCCAGGATCGAAACCAGGCTCTGATAGCCCAATGTCAGGCTAAGCCATTATAAATTGATAATATTAAAGTGACCCAAGATCGGGATCCATAATTTTATAAAGTTAAAGAAAGATGTTCAAAAATGATAAAGCATTAGAGTTCAGAGATAAAGATATATGTTATGAAAATTTAAAGATAAGTGAGACCATATAAAATATTAGAAAGGATTGACAGTGTAGCGTAAAGTTTGTCTCTTCCTTTAGGTAAGAGCAACGTTTATCTAGTAATCTGGGAGTGAGGAGGAGCATATGGAGCATCTAAGGATTGTGTTGCAGACACTTCGGGAGCATCGGTTGTATGCTAAGCTATCTAAATGTTAGTTCTGGCTAATCGAAGTGTGCTTCCTTGGGCATGTGATATGCAAGGATGGGATTAAGGTAGATCCTCAGAAGATCGAAGCGTTGTTAATTAGCCCCAGCCTACTAGTGTTTTAGAGGTTCGTAGCTTTCTGGGTATGGTTGGATACTACAGGAGGTTTGTGAAGGATTTCTCCCGGATTGTAGCTCCACTGATTAGATTGATGAGGAAACAAGAGCGATATGTATGGATAGATGAGTGTGATCGCAGTTTCCAGACATTGAAGTATTGCCTTACTAGTGCTTCAGTGTTGGCATTACCAATTGATGGGGAGAAATTTATAGTGTATTGTGACACTTCACGAATTGGATTAGGATGTGTGTTGATGTAGATTGGTAGGGTAATTGCTTATGCTTCTCATCAGTTAAAGAGGCATGAAGCAAATTATCTGACACATGATCTTAAGATGGCAGCTGTGATATTTGCCTTGAAGATTTGGAGACATTACTTGTATGAATCGAAATGCGAGATATACACTGATCATAAGAGTTTACAGTATATATTTCAACAGAAGGATCTGAATCTTAGGCAACGCAGATAGGTAGAGCTTCTTAAGGATTATGACTGTGAGATTCTTTATCACCTAGGGAAGGCTAATGTAGTGGCTGATGCTTTGAGCAGGAAATCAATGGGCAATTTAGCTCATATTGTGATTGGAAGGAGGCCATTGATCAGAGATATGAGAGAGTTAACAGATTTGGGAGTAGAGTTGGAGTTGGGATCCCAGGATCGGAACCAGGCTCTGATAGCCCAATTTTGGGTGAAGTCGCTATTGATTGATGATATAAAAGTGGCTCAGGACAGGGATCCTTATCTACTGAAGCTCAAGGGAGAGGTACATAGTGGGAGGATGACAGATTTCACGTAGAGGATGGGGTATTGAGATGTGGGAAGCGCATATGTGTACTAGATTTTGATGGGTTATGGGATCGGATTATGAGGGAGGCTCACTACTTAGTATACAGTGTACATCCAGGGATTACCAAGATGTACCATGATTTGAGAGATGTTTATTGGTGGCCAGGGATGAAGAGAGATGTAGCTCAGTCTGTGTCTAAATGCTTAGCCTGTCAGCAGGTTAAGTTTGAGCATCAGAAGCCATCAGGGCTACTTCAGGAGATAGAGTTGCCAGAGTGGAAATGGGAGCAGGTTAACATGGATTTTATAGTTGGTCTACCGAGGACATTGAGGGGTTATGATTCTATATGGGTAATTGTTGACTGTCTGACGAAGTCTGTCCATTTTCTAAAGGTTAAAACCAGCTACACGGCAACTCAGTATGCACAGTTGTATGTGGATAAGATTGTGCAGCTTCATGGAGTTCCTTTGATGATCATATCAAACATGGGTACATAGTTCACATCTTGGTTTTGGCAGAAGTTTTAGGAGGCTATGGGTACCCAATTACGGTTCAGTACTGCTTTCCATCCGCAGACTGATGGGCAGTCAAAGAGGACAATCTAGACTTTGGAGGACATGTTGAGAGTATATGTTCGGGATTTCAAAGGTAACTGGGATTATTATCTGTCGTTGATAGAATTCTCCTACAACAACAGTTTTCACTCTTCTATTGGTATGGCTCCATTTGAAGCACTATATGGTAGAAAATGTAGATCTCAAGTATGTTGAGTGGAGCCGGGAGAGAAGCAGCTAAAGGGGCCAGAGTTGATCAGGGAAACTATGGAAAAGGTGCCTATGATCAGAGAGAGGATGAGGACTACCTTCAGTAGGCAGAAGAGTTATACTAATCCGAAGAGGAAGGATGTACATTTTGCAGTTGGTGATCATGTCTTCCTTAAGGTCTCACCGATGAGGGGTGTTATGAGATTTGGGAAAAGGGGTAAGTTATCACCAAGGTTTATAGGCCCATTTGAGATACTCGAGAAGATTGGCAATGTGGCTTATAGATTGGCTCTTCCACCCAGTATGAGCCACGTACATCCGGTTTTTCATATATCGATGCTGCGGAAGTATGTGTCTGATCCATTGCACATATTGGAGGTTCAGGATGTGGATCTCAATGATGACTTGTCTTATGAGGAGATTCCTGTGGAGATCATTGATCGACAGGTCAGACAGCTACGGAATAAGGAGATCCCGATGGTTAAAGTGCTTTGGAGGAATCAGTCCATGGAGGAGTGCACTTGGAAGAGTGAACAGGAGATGAGGAGCAGATATCCATTCATGTTCCAGCAGTGAGGTATGTTTTATTTAAATTCGAGGACGATTTATAGGGGGGTAAAATGTAATACCCTATAAATTCCTAACTCACATGCATGAATTAATTCTCATTTTGTGGTTCATTAGTCTTGAAATGATGGGAAATAATTTTAGATACACAGTTAGAAAGCGAACTTGTTACTTTTTCGAAAAGTGACGGTGTCGGAAACATTGCCGAGAAATTAACAGTCCGATCAACAGAAGAATTTCTGAAGTTGACCTGGGGGTAAAAGCTCACTATAATTTATGTATAATTTTGGTAAAAATAAAGAAGTGAAAATCGTTTAGGAACACTGAAAAAGTAACTAATGGCATAATCGTAAATAAATTGAAGTTTAAGGTGAATAGTGAAAATTGGTCGGTCGGAGTTGCAGAATGACTCCGGAACCATTTTTATAAATAAGTATAAATTAAAATAAACCTATTGATTTCCCACTTTGAAATCTAATTCCAGACAGAATTGACAGAATAAATTACAGAAGATTTTGGACCAAAGTGTTATAGATGAAAGTTCGGGGATTAAGTTGTAATTTTCTAATTGATTTTTGTATAAAAGAATGACTTAGAAAATTTTTGCCATTTCTCTTCTTCCTTCTGTAGTTTGGCCGAAACCCCTCTCCACCATTCTTCCTCCATTTTCTTCTTCATTCTCACAAAATTTCTTCAGTAAATTGATAGAAAAATTAAGTGTTCACCTAATTCTATCTATCTTCATCCTTAGATTGCTTGGAAAGCTAAAGGAATTCAAGAATTTGTTCATCAAAGATTTTGGCCCTTGCATTCTATTTGAGGTAATCAATTATTTTGTTCAATCTTTTGGTTTATTTAGATGTTATTTAGGTTGAATTAGATGGGTTTGTAGTTAATTTGCATCAATTGATGCTAATTGATAGGAATGCCTAATTTAGTTAGCTTAATTTGAAGTTGTAAGAAATGGGTTGATGATTTGGTGTTTAATTTTGTTAATTGATGTTAGAATATGTTAATTGGATGTGAATAGATGATTAATTAGTGATTTGTTTGATGTAGAACACCAAATTTGACAAAGGTGTGCTTTAGAGCTCATTTGGTGATTTTGGTGGAAATTGTGGAAATTGTCTTGTTTAATGGATTTGAAGCTTTAGGTGAGTCTATAATGCATCAAATAACATGCCTAGTTGATTGAATTGATGATTGGAAACCCTTGGTAAAATCCCTCATTTGGCCAAACCATGTATCACTATTCACACCCTTTGATTTCTTTGATTTTTGCCTTGAATTTCCATGCTAATTTAACCTCATTTGATATTGTTTAATTGTGTTTCTTTGATGTCTATACCATTGTTGACAATGTAGCTTTGTGTTGATTGATTTGGGCAAGTCAAGTTTGCACCTAAACCTAATCTATTGGCTTACCATTGTATGCCCACCATGTGTTTGATGAAATGCCTAGTTCATTTGCCTTTAGCCTATTGTTTTGTATTCCATAGGCCTACCATTTGAATGCCATTGTCGCCAGCGACGTTGGCATAACAATTGACCTACCGTTTTTCGCCACTGGACCAACTTTTATTCTGTAACACCTTAGCCTAAACCCTGATAGGGACCTTTAGGGAAATTATTTTCCTTTCTTTATGATGTGTTAATATTATATGTGAATGCATGGAATATATATATATATATGCATGTTATATGACCTATTTTTAGGCCTA
>CANXYC010192073.1:0-10952 GCA_948193065.1 Aleurites moluccanus
GCCACTGCTAGCACTGGAAAATTAGATTTATTGAAAAGTTTGGGAGTTGATTTAGCCATTGATTACACCAAAGAAAAATATGAAGACCTCCCTGAGAAGTTTGATGTAGTATATGATGCTGTTGGTATGATTCTAAATTAACTTGTGTTTTGTAATTTGATGAATTTTTCATATTATATAAAGTAAAGAAAGGACTAATGCAATAATTGAAAACAGGAGAATGTGACAGGGCAATTAAGGCAGTGAAAGAAGGTGGAAGTGTAGTGGAAATAGTGGGTCCAATAAATCCTCCTCCTCCAGCATTTTTATTTGTAGAAACATCAGATGGGGCTGTTTTGGATAAATTGAACCCATATTTCGAATCTGGGAAGCTGAAGCCAATTCTTGATCCTAAAGGCCCATTTCCATTTTCACAAGCTAAAGAAGCCTTTTCTTATCTTGAAACTGGGAGAGTTATTGGAAAAGTTGTGGTGTATCCAATCCCATGAGAAGGGAAGAAAAGAAAGAAATGAATAAATTAGAGCAAATATCATTTGGGTTCAGCTCTAGGGTATGGCACTGTGATATAAAGGTATTAGAGTATAATAATCTATTGTGGCGAGGCTTCTTGTTTTTGGGTAGCTTTTTGGGCTTAAAGCTGATTGTTGATTCTCCGTTGCTTGTTGAAGTTTTTAATATTTCTTGTAATTTTCCTTTATTTTCAATAAATTTCTCCTGCTATGGCTTATTAATGGGGGCATCCGTCGACATTAGTATTCCTATATATAGGAAAAAATCTGAAATATTAACTGAGTTAATTATAAATTAATGAGTGTATCCGTTGAGACATACCTATGTAGGAAAAATATAAAATAACATGTAATAAAAAAAGGAAAGAAAAATCAAAGTAGAATATGTTGTGGAATTAAAAAACTTTACCATATATTTTATCTGTTATTTTTATTTTATCTGTCGTTCAATAATTAGATTCAAAATAATTTATTTAACTTTATATCATTAATATTATCTTAAATTAAAATATTATATTCTAATTAAATACTATAAGAATAAATTACTATATTTTAATTAAATATTATAAAAATAAAATATGAAAAAATTAATAAATATTATTTAAAAAATTTAAATTGATAAATAAAAATAGAAATTAATAAATTTTTAAAACGATAAATAAAAATAATTAAGGACGTATACGTAAATTATTAATTAAGAAGATATATTTAACCCATAATTTCATATTTCAACTAAATTAATATTTTATTATGATTATTTAGTTACTTCCTATATAAATATGGTATGCGCTGCTGGCCAAATTCCAAATCAGAAAATCATTTTTAATCAGCATATAATATTAATCTCTTTGGTTATGTTGTCCTTAGCACTTGGGGTGGTCTGTCCACCTGATCTGGTCGTTTGTTTTAATGAATATATAGAACGTTGCAAAATAATTAATTATTATACAGAGTGTAAAAATCATATATTGTAGGAGGCGATAAGACCTCAAGCTGCTTCCATTTCGAATATCAATCTCATAAAAAAAACAATCAAAATTCTATTCCTACCATTGAAGAGTGATCCATGTTTTATTGATATATCTATCAATAATAAATAATTTATGATCTATTGTCAATTCTTTCATTTTATAAAGAAAAAAGAAGTCATGAATTTAGTCTTTATAAACTTGTTTTTATTATTTTATTTCTTTTATGTTGGTGCAATTTATGCCATGTATGTGATCCATTTTATTTTATTTATTCTTTTTTTTTTTTTACTTTGATGTATAATGTGGGAGGGTCAGCTACTTATTTGACTCATGATAACTTAAAAAAATTGTCTAAAATTTTGTCAAAAATGAATTTTATCATTAATTATCAAACACTCAGCTTGCTATAATGAAATATCCCCAATATGATTTTCATAATCTAAAAATTAAAACAAGTAAAATAATTAAAATAAAGTCTTGGCAAATAATATTGTAGTGGTAATAAAATATGGTCAAAATTAGTTGTATAAATTGATAAATCTTAGTGGATTATATACAACTATAGTAATTTCTTATTTTGCTTTTAAAGGGAAAATGTTGAAATTAATTAGTATTTGATCAGTCCAATAAAATAAGAATACATAAAATAATATTAATGTCTTTTCATTTAAAAAAAGAAAAACAAAAAAGTTATATTAGCTAAAATATGTGACAAGTCTGTATAGAAAATGTAGGTAAGAATTTTTCATATAACTAATTTGTATCATTTATATGATTTTTTAAAATTTACCAAATGTTTTAACCTTTGGTTTCTCTAATATATTTATGACAAAATGAAAATTCAAATATAATAATTAAAGTAAGAATTAGAAAAGTTACACCATCCAATGCAAGTGTTCATTATAAATTAATCAAGAAGGCTAGAAATTGCCATTTTAAAAAATGTAGATAACAGTTAAGTTGAGAGCAACTATGTTTTCCTTCCTTATCTTTCTTTGAGAGTGGTATTCAGGCGGTGATAAATTTAGTTTCAACTCTCCAGTACCCCTAAAATAATATCTTATTGGTAGAAACAATTTTTTTTTCTTAATGAATTGTGTAAAAAACCATTCTCAGTAATATATATATATATATAAGAAAAATATATATTCATGTTCTTTGTATTTTCTAAGATGAAGAATGTAAGCAAATTGAAAGAAGTCTATATTCGTTGATTATAGAAATTAAGAAAGAATTTGCACAAATTTATTTTTTATTTTATTTGTGGCTGTTAAGATATAATATGTCATATTGTTTAAATACAAAATATTGAATGTGGTTATATATAATTAGGTTCTTTAATCTCAATTGTTAATTTTTAAAGTTAGCATTTCTATTATTATATAAACCCTCAATATTTATAATATGATATCAGATCACGAAAATGATTCAACTCCCTATTAAAATTATAATTTGGATTGAAATTTTAATTTTTCTTTCAATTTCATTCAGTGATAGAATTTTTTTCTCACCCGTGTTGGGTTTCAATTTCATCCAATGATGAGTTTTTAAATTTGTCTCTTCGTCCGTATTGAATTTTTAATTCAATCAATACAGTTTTCATCATAAATTTGCAAGTATCAACTGAGTTTAATAAAAAATTATCTTAATCCAGTTGTCATTTGAAAGAAATGTTAAGATATAATATCTCATATTGATTAAGGACAAGATGTTAACTTTTAATATTAGTATTTTCATGATTACATAAGCCTCCAATATTTATAACAATGGCTGCTTCTGCTTTTTATAAAGATTGTTATTTGTTTTTCTTCAAAATTTCTACTTTGTGTTAAAGTTGTTAGTTTATATAAATGATTATATAGGTAGTCCAAAAAAAATTCTATAAATTTATTGAAAAATTTTCATATAATTCATTAAAATTTAATTTTTTATATAATTTTGGTCCATTCAAGATTAATTTCTTGAAAATTTGTTACATTTATATGAAAAATGTGCCCTGTGTTGATGTGCTCTGTCCTCACCTCCAAGCCACTTTTCCCAAATTGCTCTCTGCTCACTTTACTGTCTGGGTTTCCAAAATTATTTTGAAATTCAATTTGAAGGAAAAAAGAATAAATTAAAGAAATGAATCTCAATAATTTTTTTCACGTTTGTTTGTTGATCTTTCACTAATGCTAAATTAGAATTGGAAGAAAACCAATTTTTTTTTTATATAAAGCAAAATAATGATGTAAGAAGAATTATCTAGCTTTAATATAAAATTCTTGGGTTATTTCAAGAGAGTTAAATAACACACACATATATATTTATATATCAAATTACTTTGTACAAAAATTATTATAATTCCACATAAAGAGACAAAATCATAAAATTAATTTCAAGTGAGCCAATAATTAAATAAACATTAGATAGATCAAGAATTAAAAATTAATAATGGACATATATAAGAATAGGGAATGCAAAATATTTGAGATTATGTAAAAAGATGAATTTAGATGGATTAAATAAAAATTTTATAAGAAAATGATTTTTTTTTAGAGTGATATAAATAGAGTCACTCTGTCCCTGTATATATGTGAAATAAATTATAAAAACTATGAATGATTTATAATAAAAAAAAAGTAATCCAACGTAAATGATTTAAACTATTTTATGCAATAATATTCAATTTATTATAAGCCTAACATAAATGGCTCATAATGTTCAATTTATTATAAGCCTAACACCTTAATCTAACTTTGATTTGACTTAAGCCTACTTCTAAGTCTAGATAAATATAAATTATACTTTTAGCATGCATGCAACATGATCTACCAAGTCATTTTTCTCCTATTTTTCCATCTATGTAAAAGATATGTGAAGGTAAAAGGCCTATGTTCAGTAGCAAAAATACTATATGATAAAATTATCTCAGCTTTTGAGGTTAAAGGTAACGCATATTGACAGATTATATTGGCCTGAATCAAATATGCTACTTTTTAGCGTTTAACGCCTGATAGGAGGTTGCTTCCACCCATTTTGTGAAGTAGTTAGAGACCACCAATATATACTCATGCCATTTTGAGGATTTTGGATTGATCCGACCAATGATATCTATTCCTTAAGTTGCAAATGGTCAGGGGGTTGCAGAAGGTTGTAGTTGAATAAGAGATATTTTTTGTAATTTGGCAAAAATCAGACACTTATGGTATTTTTATACATACTTAGAACAATCCTCATTCATGGTCACCCAAAAGTATCCCAAATTCATAATCTTCCTTGCCAGGACTACTGTCTGCCATGAACCCATTCCATGATCTGCTGAGCTTCTTCTTCTATTATACATATGAGGTGGATGTTATTTCATGCCCTTCTGTATAGTACATCACCATTCTGGATGAAGTTACTAACAAGCTGCCTTAATGTTTTGCAGTATGATTTTGATGCCCATTTTGGATATTGCTGAGTTTTTATGCAGTTGAATATGTCCCAGAACCATGGTTTCCCATCGGCTAGCTGAATCTGCATGCAAGTAGTATCATACCCTGGCTATCACCATACTTCAATGACCACTGATTGGACGATCTCAATACCCATCATGTCTATCATGGAAGCCAGAGTTGCCAAAGCATCGGCAAATTGATTCTTAGCTCGAGGTAGATAATGGAAGGATAATTCATGGAAGTTCTCTGTGAGATCATTCACTCGTTGAAAGTAAGTCACTAAGCATTCTTCTCTTATCTTCCATTTACCAAGAGCTTGGGAGACAATAAGATTGGAATCCCTATATACTTCTAGGTAATCGATTCACATATTGACAGTGCATTCTAACCGCATATGCATGCCTCGTATTCACCTTTATTATTGGTTACTTCAAAAGCAAGTTTAACAACCATGGGCAAATGATCCCCATATGGTGTAACCAAAATGACACCAGCTCTGAAACCTTTGTTGTTAACCGTACCATTGAAATACATCTTCCACACTTCGGACTCTAGTTCCATGATATCTTCATATGGGAATTCAGGTTCAAAATAATCATTACTCTGTATAAGAGCTACAACTAACTGGTTAGTTATAATGCTTCCCTTGATTACCTTTCTTAGGACATACTTTAGATCAAATGTCGAAAGAATTTCCATCCATCTTGTCATTTTGCTGTCAAGAACCGGGCTCTCCATAAGGAATTTCAAAGGGCTCATATCAATTATTACATGCTTGGTATATGAACCCAAATAATGTTGCAATTTATGACATACCCAAACTAGGCATAGTTTCTCAATCTAATTGTATTTGAGTTCATATACAATTATGCACTTACTCAAGTAGTAAATGGCATTTTCTTTGTGAGAATCAACTGCATTCTGAGAGAGCATTACAACCCATAGCTTCCTAAGTTACAGACAGATGTAAGAGCAAATGTTTTTATGGCCTCGAAGGCTATAGAATATGGGGATTCAACATATTTTCTTTAATCCTTTCGAAAGTGTCACACCCCAACTCCAATGGTATGACGTTCCTAGGGCAAGGGTAGGTTTAAGGCCACCATAAACCCGTAGAACTTATAAATCATGAATCTCATATACTATTATATCAATCACAACATCATACATTATCATACAATGGTCATGTTCATACATATAATTAAACATCAATCATAACTTTTCTATTATTATTTCATATCTTTCTCTTGTTGCTTAATGATCAAAAGATGCATCTCACATCACTAAGGAACAAGAGTACCCAAAAAGGTAATAATCATACATCAAAATATATTAGCATCCTCAAATGACTAACTACGGAGCTCTAGAGTATACTCCCATTACACATTGTATCATAATACTATTAATTAAATATACAAAATATCTCAAAAGTTATTACAATGCAGCTTCTTGGAATAAACAAGTCAAGAAGCCCAATCCTCTCTATTAGCTCTCTCACGAGCTAAGCTATCACCTGAAATTCACTAAAGAGGAGTGAGCCTTCAACTCAGTAAGATATGAACATTATAAATCAAATGTCTGAATATCCAATCATGATCATGAATAATTATTTATACATATAGGCATGAAAGAAATTATAAGCTTTACTTGAAAGAAACATGGTATTCATAATAATTTGGCTGTATCAAATCCTGTCATAAATTAGATCATGGTTCATATTTAGAATATAAAATACCCACAAAGAATGACATTATCAAATCTCATATGATAGAACTGATATCATATCATAACATACGTATTGGTAGCCTTGCTACCTTAACGTGCACACATGCTTGGCCAGGCATGCGTCTAGAGCTCAGGGCCCCCTCTAGGTGGAACACTGATAAAAATCCTATCAGCTGGGCTCCCAAAGTGCACTATGGACCAATGAATTTACTCTCATTGGGAAGAGCGTTCTATCCTTGGTTCGTGGGGTTTCAATATCATAAGAGGCATATTGGTCGCAAGACCATCATTATACAACATCATTCAAATCGGGTTTACAAGTAAGAAATATATGAACTTGATCCAAAAAGGTTGATCAAGCCATTCATATAATACAAGTATATAAATATATACAATAGGATAATCAAATATAAGAATACTTGGTCATTTTAATTTCAATGAACAACAATCAAATAGGATGTTCATACTTACCTCTTATACAAATTTCTTTTTAATTCCTCTTTAGAAATCTGCTCACTTTAATTTCTCAATCAATTCGAATTTCTCCTCCTAAGAAATTTCCCAAATATACAAAATTAGGGTTTCTCCAAATCAATAATATTCAACATGATTTCTCATTAATTAATTATCATAGAGTCTTTATTCTTGATTCCCAATAAAAGTTTTTATTTATCCTTTGAAGGAAATCTGCATTTAATTTTCGGAGCTACTGTTCATGACAGTCTCAGCAAACTGATTTCTCCCACATTAATTACCATTAATAACTGCAAATTGCTAGCAATAAATTTTGTATACCCAGTATTAATTATCCTAACCCATAGACTTAAATAAATCCAAAGAAAATAACTTAAGAAGAAAATTTATCTTATTTTCCTCAACACTGTAATTTCTGAGATTACTGCTCAAATCTGATGATTCTGCCTCAATATAGACTAATCTAGAAGTCTAATGCATTAATTCGATTATTAATGCTTTAGAAAATAAAATGAGGCTAACTCTGAGAAGAGACTGAATATTGATGAAGAAAGAAGAAAGGAAAAATTCGTGTGAAACTACTGGGGTTGCTGGGTTTAAATAGACCACTACCCAGAAAATATGCTTGCCAGCTCGCCTCACGAATCCTGCCTTGGCAAAGCTACCTCGCCTAACCCAGCTCGCCGTTCCCACTTCGCATTTTCCAGCTCGCACTTTCTAGCTCGCGTCTACTGCCTCGCCAGACTCTCCTCGCGAACTCTTCCTCGCATATGCCACCTCGACAATGCTTCTTCGCCTCTTCGCTTCTTCGCCTCTTTGCCTCTTTGCCTCTTTGCCTCTTCACTTCTTCACCTCTTCGCGAATTGCCACTTCGCACATTCCCTCTTCGCATAATGCCACTTCGCATAATGCCACCTCGCCTTATCTCTTCGCCTTTGCTCTTTGCCTTTCCTCTTTGCCTTTCCTCTTCGCCAAATCCTCTTCGCACATGCCACTTCGTATATGTCTCTTCTCCAATTGCCACCTCGGCAAACTCACTTCGCCACTTCGCATTGCCGGCTTGCAAAATGCCACTTCGCATTTTGCCGGCTCACCACACCAAAACTTCTCTAAGTTAAACCTTTTCTGAATATCTCACACTTAGCAAGCTTGCAAATGAGCTACGAGTATCTAAACTTACTATTTCTTTCTGCCACTTAAAAATAACATGTAGGAACACAACATAACAAAATTTCAAGTCATTAAGACTAATACACAAACCATGGTGACTCTTCAAAGGTCACCTAGACTTCTGCCCCAAAATCCAACCGAACAATCATGAGAAAAATCGCTCTCCACTGAGATATACTTATCCAAAAATTCTAAAATTTTACAGCCATAATCTCAACATACAAATGAACATTTTTCATGTTCACATCTTTAGCTAATTCTACCTCAGTCATTCCCAGAAATTTCAAACAGGCACTGCATTTCTGCAGCAACACTCAACCAGACCAGCCTTGCTCAAATAGACACAACTCATCACACACATAGAATTTTGCCAAACCATTTTGTATAATTACAGCTAAGACATAAATTAACAACTTTCATGTTTTACACTTTATCAAATTATGTCTTTAACAACATGAAATTATCCTCAAAAAATCTTGCAACTGCATTAAATCAAAAATTTTGGAATTCTTAAACATTCTCATTTAAAATTAATTAATTCTCCAAACATACAAAATTAATAAAAACACTACAAAAATGATAGATATTACATTATTTCCCCCTTAAATAAATTCGTCCTTGAATTTATAAGAATCTGCCTCAACTCTGAAATAAATGGGAATATTTATCTTGCATGCTTTGCTCACTCTCCCATGTGCATTCTTCCATAGTTTGGTTTCTCCACAAAACCTTAACCATTGGTATCTCTTTGTTCCTTAGCCTCTTAATCATTCGATCTACAATCGCAATTGGGATCTCTTCATATGACAAATCTGGTTGAAGATCCACTTCTGACACTTGCAACACATGGGAAGGATCAGCTACATACTTCTGAAGCATCGACACATGAAATACCGGATGCACCTTATCCATGCTAGGAGGCAATGCTAACTTGTAGGAAACCTCTCCAACCTTGCTCAAGATCTCAAAAGGTCCAATAAACCTTGGAGACAACTTACCTTTCTTACCAAACCGTAGAACTCCCTTCATTGGAGAAATCTTTAGAAATACAAGATCTCCAATGGAAAACTGAAGATCCTTTCTCTTCAGATCGGCATAACTCTTTTGACGACTAAAAGCTGTCTTCAATCTTTCTCGAATCAATGGAACCTTCTCGGAAGTATACCTTATCAATTCTGGTCCTTTAATATGCTTTTCTCTAACTTCATCCACATAGGAGATCTACACTTCCTTCCATACAAGGCTTCATAAGGAGATATTTGAATTGTGGAGTGATAGCTGTTATTGTAGGCAAATTCAATCAATGGCAAGTGAGCACCCAAGCTCCTCCAAAATCTAGAATGCACATCCTTAGCATGTCTTCTAGAGTTTGGATGGTCCTTTCCGATTGCCCATCTGTTTGCGGATGGTAAGTCGTGCTAAAATTAAGCTGAGTACCCAAATATTCTTGCAAATTCTGCCAAAATCTTGACGTAAATTGAGTACCTCTATCTGATATGATCGAAACCGGTACCCCATGAAGCTTAACAATCTCATCCACATAAACCTGGGCATACTGAGAGACTCCATAGGTCGTCTTGACTAGTAGGAAATGGGCTGACTTTGTCAATCTATCCACGATGACCCATATTGAGTCATAGCCTCTTGGAGTTCTTGGCAATCCGACCACAAAATCCATGGTCACTCTTTCCCATTTCCATTCCAGCAATGACAACTCTTGGAGCAATCCTGATGGTTTCTGATGCTCAAACTTGACTTGCTGACATGTCAAATACTTGGCCACATATTCAGCAACATCTCTCTTCATTCCACTCCACTAATATGAATTCTTGATATCATAATACATCTTTGTTGCACCTGGATGCACATTATACTTAGCATGATGTGCTTCCTTAAGAATTATATCTCAACCCATCAACTGCTGGAACACACAGCCTGCTGCCATGCCTTAATAAGCCATCAACCACATAAAATCCTGGAGCTTTCTCTGATCCCGCTTCATTCCTTATCTTTACTAACTGAGGGTCTCTATCTTGAGCTTCTCTAATTTGATCAATAAGAAGTGGCTTGACTTGGAAATTTGCCAAAAGCACTCCCGAATCTGATAATTCCCAACTAATTCCCATATCATGCAATCCCTGCACTTCTCTCACCAGGGACCTTCTACTCACTTGAATATGGGACAAGCTCCTCAAGGACTTCCTGTTCAGTACATCTGCTACAACATTGGCTTTACCTGGATGATATAAGATTTCACAGTCATAATCCTTAAGCAATTCAACCCATCTTCTTTGCCTAAGGTTGAGATCTTTTCTGCTGAAATATGTACTTCAAACTTTTATGATCTGTGAAAATCTTATACTTCTCACCATACAAGTAGTGTCTCCAGATCTTCAAAGCAAACACTACTGCAGCCATCTCCAGATCACAAGTTGGATAGTTCATCTCATGCTTCCTCAACTGCCTTGAAGCATAAGCTATCACTCTTCCATGCTGCATAAGCACACATCCAACCCCCACTCACGATGCATAGCAATACACCGCATATCCTCCTTCACCTGACGGCAAAGCTAAAACAGGTGCCGTAGTGAGACAAGTTTTCAACTTTTGGAAGCTCTCTTCACAGGCATCTGACCACAGAAATTTAACTTGCTTCTGGGTAAGCTTGCTCAAAGGAGCTG